>JAZHPH010000509.1:0-49193 GCA_037356405.1 Nasonia oneida | reverse complement strand
GAGAGAGAGAGAGAGAGAGAGAGAGAGAGAGAGAGAGAGAGAGAACGTTCTAGAAGCGCGCTGTGCACATTCAAATTCGGCTGTTTCCATATATTCGCTCGGCACCAAAGGGGGGTTACCAATTTTTGTGCTTTCTCAACAATATTTATGTATATAAAGAACAACGACCATGAGAAACTGTATGATTTTATTGGTATGTCGTTGGAGCAATTTAACTATTTATATGCTCTTGTTGAAAATAGACTGGAAAAACGAAGTCGACGTACACCTCTGCCAGCAGAGTTAAGATTAGCTGCAACCTTATAGTAAGTGCTTATATTTATTTATTTATTATTACGAGAAAGAAATTTACAAGGTATGTATTTCATACCTGGAAACCTGCAGAGGTAAATAAAATTACCTGTTCGCAGTCTGGTTACAAAAGAAAAAGAAAAATATAAACAAAACTTAAAATTAAAACTTAAAACTAAGATATATACATTTGGCATTAGTTTCTAATAACAAATTTGTGCATTGCATACAGAAACAATTTTTTTCTTTTATTATTTTTTCTAACAGTTGGATCGTATCCAGTCTTTTATGATTTTCTTTTGAGGGTATTTATTTATATTTAATACTTTTAGTCGATTAGGAAGCTCATTATATACATTAATTGCTTTCATATAGCTGTTCTTATTGCTGGTTCTCTTATTTGTTTTTGGTATAATAATACTTCTATTCCTAGTAACACTATCTGATGCTAAGAATTTTTCTTTGAGATCATAGTAGTGTAGTTTAAGAGCTTCGAAAGCAAACAGTTGTCCTATAATTAATGGATTGTCTTGTAACAAAAAGTTATTTTTATTGATGATTTTTAAAATTTTGTTTTGCAATTTTTGAACTTGGTCTCGACTACTCCTATATGCACTGCCCCAAGCAATGATGCCATAAGTTATAATACTATGGAAAAAAGTGTAGTAAATCATTCTGAGAGTCTCTATGGGCATTGATTTATAGATTTTATAAAAAATATAGACTAGGTATTTAGTTTTTCCAACTATATATTGCATGTGGTTATCCCACTTTAGATTACTATCAAAGACAACTCCTAAATATTTAAAGTTCTCCACCCTAGTTATACTTTTATCAAGAAATCTAACATTTATCCGAGCTGGTACGCTTCCAATATTACTTACAAGTCATGCACACTGTTTTTCCTACATTTAAGGACAACTTGTTTACTGCCAGCCACTCGGCAATTACACTTAAGAAATTGTTCATGTTTACTTGAGCTTCTATCCAGTCTTTACCTGTAGCTATAATAGCAGTATCATCTGCATAAGAAATTATGGACTCGGGGGGAATCTCCTTTAAGACATCATTGATATACAGGATAAAAAGTAGCGGTCCTAATATCATCCCTTGCGGGACTCCTGTGTTAACTAAAGTTCTATCACTTTCATTACCGTCTATTTTGACTACTTGATATCTGTCATTTAGATAGCTGGAAAGGAGATCCAACGCTTGACCCCTGATTCCAATACGATATAATTTGGCCAGTAGTATACTGTGGTCAACAGTATCAAAAGCCTTCGCCAGGTCAAGAAAGGTTATTATCGTAGGCTTACTCTTATAGATATTATTATATAATACATTGGTTAGGTAGTTCAGAGCATCCTTCGTACCAATCCCTCTCATAAAACCAAATTGTTGCTTAGAAATTATATTACTCTTTTCTACAAAATCATTTATTCTATTATACATAATTCGCTCAAGAATTTTTGCAACATTAGATATAAGAGAGATAGGTCGATAATTCGTGATCTTATGTTTTTCACCTGATTTATAAATCGGCACTACTTCAGCACTCTTTAGTGCATCAGGCCATACCGCTTTTTCAATACACTTATTGAAAATATGGGTCAGAGGACATGCTATATGATTACATAGCAATTTTAAAGTCTTGGCATTTATCTTACCAAATCTCCCATTTTTCAGTTTTAGCGTATTGATTATACTTATTATTTCAGCCATACTGGTTGGCTTTAAGAAAATCGACATAGGATTCATGTCAGGTAGCCTAAGTTCTGCGTTGACAGGTTGCACGATATTTGCACTTAATTTTCTCCCAATTTCGCAGAAGAAAGTATTCATGTTTTGAGCTATTTCGACTTTGTCTGTAATTTTCCTATCATTAACCTTTATATAATTTATGGCATCATTAGATTTTTTAACTTTACCGATTTTTGTATTTATTATTTCCCATACTTTTTTTGGGTTGTTGGAATTATTCTGCACAAGGTTCAATTCATATTTCATTTTGGCATCGGTAATTACCTTATCCAAGATTTTAGAATAGGTTTTATACTGTATTTTAAGCTGTTTATTCTGCACATCTAGTTGCCACAAATTATAGAAAAATTCTTTGGTTTCACATGATCTTATTATTGCGTCGGTAATCCAGTTTTTCTACCATTTTGTCTATTAGCCTTTTTTGTTGTTTTTGACAATTCTACGCATTGCTTGA
The DNA here is from genome assembly GCA_037356405.1 of Nasonia oneida. Taxonomy (NCBI): domain Eukaryota; kingdom Metazoa; phylum Arthropoda; class Insecta; order Hymenoptera; family Pteromalidae; genus Nasonia; species Nasonia oneida. The sequence goes on along the minus strand of JAZHPH010000509.1, from coordinate 46,687 downwards.
TTTCATTTAACAATTTTTCTACAGCCAAGTTTGGATCAGGTATCGAACTAATTTCATCACAGTTTCTAGAATTAGCGTTATTTATTAGTTTTTTATAGTTTAAGAAAACATACGGTTCTTTAGTTACTGTCTTTAGTTTATTTATAGCTATGATAATCGGGTAATGATCCGTTAGATCATGCTTAAGCTTGTATGTGGCTGTGTTAATGTTGTGAGATTTAATGAAAATGTTGTCGATACATGATCCTTTAGCTCTACCGATAGCTGGCTTTGTAATACCAACAAAACCCTGAATAAATCCCTTATCAAGAAAGTTACATAGAAAATCTTGGCTATAATGATCACAGTCTAGCAGGTCAATATTAAAATCACCTATGACTAAGTGATTCTTTACATTTTTTTTATAAATTAAGTACTTATTAAGATCTAGTATAAATTCTGTTTTCGGTATCCCATGTGACCTATACATGGCTGATATTTCAAGACCGCTTTTATCATTTAAGGTTATTCTAGTATTTATTATTTTAATTCTCCCTGCTTCAATGACTTTGGTATTTTGGACTAGATTGCTATTGACAAAAACAAATACTCCATCATTCCTGTTTATCCTACTTTCGTTATAATAAGTATTATATTCATAATCTGAACCATTCAATTGATAGAAATTATAATTAACTTGCTCAAAAGCTTCTGAGCATATCACAATCGCTGGTTTGATAGCTAAACTTTCTATTAAAATTTTCAGCTTATCAAAATTTGCATTCATACTACGAATGTTTACATGCATGATAAAGTCCTTATTGTTTATAGCTTTGTTAAAATTTTCAATATTACCACATGTCCGTTCTTTTTGCATCGATTCATTTTGAAACCTATCCAAATAATCAAAAATATCCATTTTTACCTATTTCTTGATCTTGTTTTTATAACTCTTGTTGGCTGGTGACGATGCAGAGGATTACGGTTTTAGATGGTTCAGTGGAATTTGTGGATCACGTCTGGTGATTGGTCTTCTATTGTGTTCAGTTTCTGGCTTTGTTTTGTTGCGTGGAGTGTCATTTTCCTGTTGTCCACTATCTACGACATTATTAGCCTCTGTGGATACTTTACGCCTGTTTGCCAATTCTATGCTGTGATAGATCGATTCAGTTTCAGGTAGAGTAGGTTTTATCGGGTAATCAATACAGTCAATATGTCTGTCAATTTTCTTTTTTAAGATGCTGCACAAGTTAGAGTCATAAGTATGATGTTTCGTGTTTAACTTTGACTTGTATTTTGTGTTACTATAGTGACAGTTAATGCACTTAGCATAATCGTTATCACAATTACACGTATTATGCTTCCCGGAACATTTCAAACACAGAAACTCATTTTGGTATTTCCTGGCACTGTGTCCAAATCTACCGCGCTTGAAACATGGGCAAACGTTAACCAAATCATAGGCTTTGCATTGCTGATATCCAACGAAAACTTTGTTATTATTTTCTCTTATATGCTTGTAGATGTCAGCTGGGACTTCCATTAGGACCGTACTCAAGTTATTATAATTATTCTTATACATGTGTAGGACTTGTCCTCCCTTTTCAAAATAACTGAAGTTCCTTTCGTGTATGGCCTTTTCAATATCCTTGATGTCCATATTTGCGTGATTATCTATATCTACTATCTTAATTTTCGGGTTGTTGAGTTCATTTTTCACGACATCACATTGGTCCTCTAGTTTTTCCTTTAGTACTGTCTCTGTTAATACCGCACTATTCTCATTAAGACAGCTTATAATGACTTCTTCATTTTTATTTACGTAGATGTTCTTTGTTTGGATGTTTTTTTCAGCTGTGAGACATTCAATAACTGACTTCATAACATCTATATTACTGTTGTTGTTTTTTCTTACGGATATTTTAGGAATTTTTTTATGGATTGGTCTAGAGTACTTCATGGCATCTGAGTATGTAAGGACATTGTTGTCAGTTTTACTTCTGGTGTTTTGTAATTTTTCTTTTAGGAGGTCATTTTTCTCAGTTAATTCACTAACTAATCTCCTTAACAGCATGTTTTCCGTTTTTAGCTGTTCAAGATCACTTTCATCTATGGAATCAGTTTCTTGCAAGTCTTGAGTCTTGTTACTAGTTTCTGCCAGAAGGTCATTCCTCACATCTTCTGATTTTTTTAGTTTAATCTGTGCAATTAAAAGTGATGCTGACTCACTCAGGACATCCTCATCAATTTTTGAGGTTATGTTCCGATCACTGTGTTTAGAGCATAATATAAGGTTATTACCAATGAATTTATAGTTTTCATTCTTGTTCTTAAGGCAGCTAAGGTGATATGCATCATGACAGATCTCGCACACTGCTGTTGTTGCAGGTTTTTGTTTGCAACATGCAAAATTACTGCGATACTTGTCAGGAGGCTTGTTTCGGCCCGGCACCATTTTGGCATGTGAGGACATATGTGTTTTTTCAGCTTATAATGCTTATCAAAATTTTCGAGAGAAAAGAAAGAAAATTTTTTTTTCAATTTTCAAAACTCCCGCTCTAGCAGATTTTTGAAACAAGCGCCAAAATTACCATGGCCGATCAGTCATAGGTACCAACGTTTTTCCAGAGTCGATGGTGTTGCACTCTGGTGGCGAAAATTAGTACTAGACGCGCAGCGACGGTGACAACTGATCTCGCGCTCTTTAGAGAGAGATAGAGCTATATGTTTCTAACCTCAAAACATTTCTGAAGAAGACCTCGGTTCGGTGGAATTTGGAGCTGATGATCACAGAAACGTGATTTTCCTTTTTTTCCATTTTAGCGATGTTGAGCACTGATGTTATGTCCTCCTGATGGAACAGCCATGAGTATCTTCGCCGTCAACAATCGTTCAGTGGTTGAGATGAGGTTATGTTATCACCAGCTTGCGAAAAAAAATCCTCCAGGCTCGTAAAACACACGAAAAGCTGGGGTTTTTTAGCGCTAGCGTGCGAGCCAGTTAGAGGATCCTTCTCGCTGCGAAAAATCACTCAATCGAGTGAGAAAACACATTAAAAAGATGTTAAACAGGCAGAGCGACTTGTTGATAATGTTAGACTTACCAATGGGGAAAAATATTATAATAATATTATTTTTGTTGAAATGATATAAAACTTATTGCTATAACAAAACTTGAACTTTATCTCTAATTCTATCTCTTAAGACTTAAAGTAATCTAATTTTGTAATGATTAGAAATAAGTAAAATATTTTGTTTCAGCTATCTGCGCAATGGTGGCAGTATACGAATGTGTGCATCTGTTTTTCGTATAGGCACTTCAACAATGTATAGCATCATACTAGAAGTTTATCATGCTCTGTTTGAAACATTAAAATCAATATATATTCCTTTGCCAGATGCGAATGAGTTCAGAATTATTGCAGATGACTTCAAAGAAAAATGGAATTTTCCAAATTGTGTTGGAGCTGTAGATGGGCGTCACTTCAGTATCGAAACTCCTCCCAATTCAGGAACATACTTTTTCAATTATAAAAAATTTACTAGTGTCGTTTTGATGGCAGCGTGTGATGCTTTTCTAAGGTTTACGTGGCTGAATGTTGGTGATTACGGTATGCCACATATCAAATGTAATCTTTAAAATTAAAGTGTATGTGTATCCTGATTGTAAAGGTAATTATTTTATTAGGATCTCTAAACGATGCTTTAATTTTCAATGAAGGAAAAGGCTTGGAGAATCAAAACATTAATTTACCACCTGATGAACGTCTTCCTCTCACCAATATAAGTGTTCCTTATTTTTTCATTGGAGACGGAGGCTTTGCTCTGAAAAAGTATTTCATAAAGCCATTTACAAGATTAAACAATTTAAGTATTGATTAAAGGATTTTTAATTATCGTCTCTCTCAAGGGCTCGACGAACAATTGAGAGTGCTTTTGGATTGTTAGTAAACAAGTGGAAAATTTTTAACTCACCTTTAGCTTGGAAATTACAAAACATTGACATAATTATATGTGCATGTGCATGTTTACACAATTTCCTGATCAGCTGTGATATGCAAAATAAAGGTAATAGAAGACATGCTAATAATATGTGTGAAGATGAAGGTGTACTTAGACGAGACCAGAGAGGTATCAAGAATGTCGTCCACAAACTGTAAAGGACCTCAAAATGTTGATTGGGAGGACGACAAAGCCACACCCACTAAACCATGGGTGGAATTCATGATAAGCGGACACGTGATGCACCCAATACCGTTCATAGGACACCAAGAGCTTAATCCAAAGAATTTAAGAAAAGGATACAAATGCAAACAAACCAAAGAAATACTAAAGGTAGAACCTGCAAATGAAAAACGAAATGAGATAATAGAACCAGAAGCCATCGGAGAAGCGGAACAAGCCCCAGAAAAGGTGACATATACAATAAAAGCGAGAAGCAGACAAGTAATACAAATCAATTGAATCAAACGCAAACTGGAAGAGGGATATATACCAAGAATTGACGTGGGGAACGAAAATCTCTTCGCAGGTGAAGGAGTAGTGACAAACGTGAACAATACTTCTAATAGCCATTAACACAAGTGAACAGGACGTGACCATAGAAGTGGATCCAAGAGAACTGATACCGTTAGATACAGGACCCGATTTCCTGCAAGAAACAGACAGCGAGTTTGATAGCGATGCAATAATAGATGGAATAAAACGATTGGAAAAGGTTAAAGAAGCCACAAGGAGAAGACATATCAATCGAGAAGAATTAGATATAGTGGACCGAATAATCGAAGATTATTTAGATCGATTCTTACTAGCTTGTGACAGACTACCCTGTACGGATATGATTTAGCACCGCATTTATTTAGAAAACGGTGTTCCTATAACTACGAAGCAATATGGACACCTGCCACAGCATAAGCAAGTTGTATGAGGCAGTGTAGTCAAGAAACTTAGAGACAAAATCATAAATGAATCCAATTCACCTTGCGATTCACCGATATGGATCGTGCCAAAGAAACCCGATAGCCATGGAAACCCAAGATGGCGGATGGTGATTGATTTTAGAGAGTTGAATAGGAAGACAATCAGAGATGCATATCCATTACCAAATATCGCAGATATCATGGACCAATTGGGAGGTGCAACGTACTTTTCGATATTCGACCTAGCAAGCGGCTTTTAACAAATACATATGGCACCAGAGGACTGCTATAAAACAGCTTTCACGACAATTAATGGACACTATGAGTATACTAGAATGCCAGAAGGCCGAAAAAATGCCACAGCGACTTTCCAAAGACTGATGGAAAAAGCACTTAGAGGACTACAGAATATTGAAATGCTTGTGTATTTAGACGACATCATTGTTTATAGCAAAGATTTACAAGAGCACGAAAATAGAATCAGAAATTTGATGCAAAGACTAAGAGAAGCGAAATTGGTTCTGCAACCAGATAAAATTGAATTCTTTAGAAAAGAAGTGGGCTTCTTAGGACACGTAATAAAACCAAAAGCAATGCTTCAACAGACAGAACAGCTTTTGAAAACAGAGCTCACTTAGCATCTGAAAAAACTACGGCACCAAAAGGAAGAGGAAGACCAGTAGGAGCAAAAACAAACAAAAATGCACCCAAATTCGATCACAGCGTAATTGCGCAAAGAACGCGAGGAAGAACAGTAAAGGTAGAAAGTTCAATAGCCACATACATCAAGAAAGGAGCAATACCAAAAGTGCCCAAGTCAATCAAGTCTGTCAGAATAAATAAACCTGTGGGAAAACCTTTGTTAAAAGCGACTAAACTTGCATCCGAGACCATTGCAATTAGCGAAGAAGAAAGCAGTAAGGGTACTCAAAGTAACACAGATTTCGAAGCATCCACCAGCAGAAGACTCTCTCTATCACGCAGGTCATAGCTATTATCCACAGCATTAGCAGGAAGTGAAACCCGAAGACCGCCGCTGCCCAACCCAAGGTACAGTGGATTGAGAATTGATGATTACCAATCAGGAGACTCCGATTCAGATGGAGACACGTCATCAACCGACAGTCAGAATTGGACCATCAGTAACATTAAAGTGCTAGTCAGTGCCGAAGAACCGTCAACCACGGAAATAAACACCGACGATGACTCCGTAAAGAAAAGGTCCATAAGGTCCACTTTAAGTAAGGAAGAAGTGAAAGAAGCAAACAAGAAGTTTGAGGAAAGTGTAAAGAGACATCAGGAAAAGAGCATAATGCCAGAGCAGGACGAAGTGGATTCAGAGCACGATCAATTAACGATTTACCGTTGTGTCAGAAGAAGAAGAAGAAATCACTGAACAGATGTGTTTTAGAATGCAATAACTCAACCCGCATTATGGTAATTAACACATGGACCAAGTCCTAGGAGAAAAAGTGAAAGAATTAATAGATCGCACACAAGAAAAACTTCAAAAGAGAATGGACAATGATCGTGACTCTTTCTCAGATCATGAATCAGATTTAAGCAGCGACTTAATAATTATACCAGGAGAATGTCTGACACATCCAAAATAAAACGTTCTCAACCTATAGCAAATAGTACCAAACGCACAAAGAAAGAAAAGGATAAAGGAGTTTTAACAGAAATCGAAGACAATGAGCCATCAGAAGTGAATATTAGATATTCGAAACCGCCCGAAACAATAATGCCTTTTTCTTGGCCCATCACAGAGGAATTAGCACCTATTAATAAGAGATATGGAACCACAACAACAAGTCTGAAAACCAATCATGGATCAACAGTAGAAAAAAGTGTAAATTGTGTACCAATAAAAGATAATGTGAAAACAGTGAGAGAATGCCTAACTTAAAAAAAGGACAATATAGTGCATTTCATATCGAAAGACTGCGAATGCAACAGCTCGATATCAAAATTACTAAAAGAAGTAGGAGCGATAGAACCATTCAATCTGAAAAACAAGAAGCCAAAAATTGGTCAAATATTGGTCACACCTTACAAGAAGTATAATGTGTTTTCTGTCGTATTAAAGGAAAAATACTTCAACACCATAAAAATTGAAGATTTAAACAATGCACTAATGAACCTCAAACAGATAATGATTAACAGAGATATCAAAAGTTTCAGAATTTTAGAACCTGGTTTAATCAGCGAAATGCTCATGCGGGTTTTCGCTAATTCAACAATCAAAATAACTATCTGCTATGGAAAGGTCCAGCTACCCAGTGAGAGCGAACGGAAGCAGATTATAGCAAACCTACACGATAGCCTAACAGGTGGGTATAAAGGTATAAATCAAACGTACCAGAAAATAAGAGAAAGATATTATTGGCCCGAAATAAGAAATGACATTTTGAACTACATCAGAAGGTGCGAAAGTTGCCAAGAAAAGAAAATAGAACGATTTAAAACTAGGGAACCCATGATAATCACCGACACTCCCATTGAAACCTTCGACAAAGTATCAATAGATGCAGTGGGCAAACTCAGAATGACGCCTAGCGAGAATTGCGATTTGCTAACAATGCAATGCAATTTGACCGAATATCTTATTGCAATACCTATCAAAAATTTAAACGCCACTACAATAGCAGATGCATTAGTGAGACACCATATTTGCCAATTCGGAGCACCCAGAGCAATTTTATCTGATCAAGAGACCAGCTTCCTTTTAAACATGGTTCAATGCATGCTAAACTTATTCAAAATAAATCGTTTGACCACTTCTGGCTATAGGCCCCAAACCAATGGCTCTCTCGAAAGAAGCCATGCGCCCCTCGTCCAGTTTATCAGAATTTATTATGAAAAATACGATGATTGGGACAAATTAGCACCCTTCGCAACATTTACGTACAATACTAGCATACATTCAGCAACTATCTTCAGTCCTTTTAAGCTAGTCTATGGTAGAATAGCCCCCTTTCCCATAAAAATACCCTCCGATGAAAAATTAAGAACCTACAATACGTACATTAGGGATCTCATATTGAGACTTGATGAGATGAAACTCTTAACAGGGGAAAAATAAATTGAAAAAACATAAATCGAAACAAATTTACGACAAATATGTTAGGAAATATAAAGGAAAAGTGGACGGTTATGCTAGACTCATTACTGAACTTCGAACAGGAAAGTTTGATGGCATTAGAAATAAACCCTTGAAAATTATTTAATTTATTGGGAGGAAAAATGTAATTTTAGAATATCCTAATGGTAAAAGAATTCGAAAGCATATTTTGATAAATTAAAACATGTAGCGGACCACTCTGATACCAATTTGGATTGATCAATCGCACATAAATATAAATGAAATGTAAATAAAATATTTAGAAAATTGTTATACACTTACATTAACTCATATCAAAACTTACAGGATGAATAAAATAAACAAACTTTTGTTAATAATTTTCAACATAATAATAACGGCCCGGAGCCAATCCTCATATCAAATGGACCTGTTGGACCCGAATCCTGGTATCTACTTCGTCAGAGTGGACGTCATGAAAACAAGGAGAGCTGACTGGAAAATTCAGATCTACATCGTCGTAGACGAATTCATACAAATACACGCACCATTGGAATCATACAAGGCCGTCTATAACAGCTATTTGACGCGAATCAAAGAAACAAAATGCAAACATGCGTTGGGTCTAGATCTCATAAAATTAAAGAACCAAACTCTGAAAGAGGTGCAAAAGCAAATAAAAGAAACCATCAAAACAATGACACGCCAATCATATCCAGCAGTGAGGAACCCCAGAAGTATCCGAATGAAGAGAATCACACCATTAGGAATAGTAGGCTCAATGAGCAAAAGCCTATTCGGTTTAGTCATCACCGACGACGTAGACAGCATCAACAAAAACATAGATACGTTATTTCAAGACTAAACAAAAATCGTGCAATTGATGGACCAAAAGGCGCATATAGTCTCAGCGCAGTTTAAAGAATTATACAACATAACTAAAAACCATCAAAAGGTGCTCCAAGGATTCGAAGTGAGCATGACTAAGGCAATAAACAAAATGTTAAAAGTAGACGATGAACTAAAACATCTAGTAATAATAACAGTGTACGTGAGATGTCTAGAATCAACGCTAAACCATTTAATAAAAAGTAACGAGAAGGTCTTAAAGGTACTCAGAAATATGAAGGAAAGAAATATTTACCCGAAACAAGCATGTTACATCAAATCATGACGGATGTAAAGAGCACCAGCGGAAAACTGGACTTTACAACACCCACAGAGCATCTGAGAATAGAAGAAATAATCAAAATATCAGAAATTGACGCGATCTATCAAGATGAAGAACGATTGCCGTGGTACACGTCCCACTCGTGGACAGAGAACCATATCAGATATATAGAATGCACTCGGTGGCAGTGCCGCAAAATAAACAAAATCAAACAACAGAGATAGTCTTCGTGAAACCGTCGCACAAGTACAATGCAATAAATTCTAATAAAAAAAAATACTTTAAATTCGATGCAGAATCCACAATCAAATGTACAAAAATACACTACGCCCTCATCTGTCCAATACTTGGCCCATTTAAGAGCACACCTACATTAAAGGACTGCGAAGTAACAATGCTGTTAAATCCCAACACTAAAAGACTTGCGACATAAGATATGGAATCAGTGCAAAAACCCAATGGAAATATTTAGAAAATAATCAATCATGGCTATATTCAACTGCCAACTCAGAACAAATGCGAATTTCATGCACAGATTAAAGAGACATAAAAGTAAAATTGGACAAAGCTGGAATAATACGACTCTCACCAACGTGTGTTGGAAGAACTACGGACAGCATGATATTTGGACAAGAAACCAAATCCAGTCGGATCACATATTTATATAAACCCGAAATCAATCTAAAAATACATGACATGTATCCCATTCTCAAAGAAAGAGACCAGAATCCTAATCACAATGCACCCCAGAGCATTAAAATAATTGGACCTAAGTCTGATTTTAACTAAGCCAAACCCTTAAAACAAATGATAGAAAAGCTAAGTGAATTAAAAGAACATAAAAGACGCAAATATAACACAAACACTCTCCTGTATGGTGGTATAACTTTCCAAATAATCAAGATAGTAGGCATCACAGCCTTAATAATAGGAATGAAATGCGGAATGATGATACCCTGCCCAAAATTAAATAAACAATCATATAAAATACCCCAATCTAATGAGCCCAATTATAACAATCCTATAATCGAAAAAAACCTAACAGAAACCTCCAGCACTTCTAAAACGAAATGTAATAAAATGAGTAAATCTAAATCATTTCTAATAGAACCCCAATTTCAAAATGAAGCAGAATGCGATTATTAACACATCCTTACACACAAACCAAGTGCCAACAATACATCCACTTACACCCAGAAAATCTATATTTACAGAAAATAGGAAGATGACGACAACTACAAATGTATCAATATTCTGCGACATGCAGGTGCCAATTTGGTCCGTAGTGCGAGAATTCGAACGAGTCGGGAAACCACTCTGCATCTTCACTGAAAAGCACAGAACAGATCCTGGAAGCAAAAAGATTACTATAACTTATGACACAGTAATGGAGTCTATGCGAGCAAATGATTTAAAAGCCATACTCATAAGAGAGAACAAATTCAAGAGACCTACCAGAGCCACACCTATATCTATAAGAAGACTCTTACCCAATGAAAACATGCTAATTCCAGCCAAAAAAAAATCGCATAGTCCAACGCGAAATACAAGTGGTAACCAGCACGCAGGAAACAAGAGAAATAAGTAAGGACAGGTTGTTTTGCATTTTACACTGGCAAGGTTTTGACAAAGAAAAGGACAACGTCTTTTTCCAACACTTTGCCAAGTTTGGAAAAATGGTGTATTATGAGACCATACGGGACAGAAAGGGACGTTTATCATATGGATACGTTCAGTATTTTGAGGAATCAGACGCAGGAAAGGAAGAAAGAACAGTGACCCAACATACAAGGCAACATTTGCCGAGCCTAGAAAGAAGAACAGGAGTGAAAATGGAACAGATACAAGATTCCATCCTTACTGCAAGAAGGACATCGAAATAAATCTGTATGAATACATTACCAAATTTGCAAGAAACAGTCTAAACGGATCAACCCTGAGAACTTCATGGCAGCTTTCTCAACCGCAGCAACAACTTCAAGAGCTCAACTCATTCCAAAACCCGTAACAGCAAAACCTCAAAATATCCCCATACTAGTTAAGATGAAAAAGGAGGCTGAGCCAAAAGTAACTCAACAAGAGATATGTCATCCTCAAGCAACATCATAGACCTCGAGCCAGAGCTAGCAAAACTACCAAAGCTACCAGAAATATCAACTTCAAACGCTATCATAGAGACCGAAACAGAACGAGACACCACGATAGATAGAAGAAGGAAAACGTTTAATTTTTTAGATGGACGCAACTAATTCTTATTTCATAACACGCGTTGAAAATAAAAATATTTCTAAAAATGACTTGGAAAAAATGGATGTAGATGATAAATCTGAAGAATAAATAAAGGAAAACCCCATCGTAATCAAAAACAGTTGTTCCTTTAACACAAATCTAACTAACAACCTAACCAAATACACACACACAATACAAGCACTAAACTGATACCAAAAAAAAGGGGGGACATTAATGATGACAATATGTGAGTCACAAATGACCATATTAACTGCAATGTCCCCGTTAATTCTATCAACAAAGGTTTAAAAAGCTGAAACCTAACTCACACAACTCACCGAGATACAGAATATCGTGTCCCCACATAATTGGACGTAGTCCACTTCTGCATAGCGGTGAACCATACGCAACAATATCATTTAAATCGAGTTAAAAACTCACATAATCCACCAAAACATAGAATGTTTTGTCACCACATACGTGCATGTAGCACTTTTCTTTTTCTTTATTCGACTCACGCATTAAGATATAGATTATTGTTGTTTCTTGATAAGTCATGAACAGCAGTAGGCTGTAGGTTAAGCCATGGACAGCAGTAACTTGTGGGTTAACATCGCCTTTAGGTCAAACCCACAAACAAAATCTCCCGCTTGCTAAATAGAGTAATCCCAAACCCACACACACACACGAATTATAGATAAATGATGACCAGCGTTTCAGCGGGACTAGTATCTCTCATGAACAAAAATTATCCTACCCGTACAATATAACATAACACCTACACCACCCGAACCCTGTAATCAATTTTTTTTTTTAAATTAAAAATAAAATAAACCCCATTAAAACCCCTAATGATCAATAGACAAAATGTATAACCCCTAAAATAAATAAATATTGCATGACCAAATATGTCAAAGCCTAAAACAATATATTACATTACACCATACATAGATACCTTTTGTCTTTCATTACTCTTTGTTATAGAAAAATGGACCAAAACAAATTAGACGTCTTGGACATCACGCACATAGCAGACCTCCAAGTCTTAATAAAGTTCAATGGTGGACAGGAAGATGCCATGATTGAGTTCATGAAGCACGGACCGTGCGTTATTTTGTTCAACCAACAGCGACCCCAAACATGAACATAGCGGATGTCATGTACGCAAAGAAAGAAGATAAGGAAAAGGCAATAAAAGCAAACACAAAGTCCAAGTCACAAAGCATCATGGAGAAAATGGGCTATGTAGAAGGCTAAGGCCTAGGCAGAAATCGACAAGACAGAACCGAGCCAGTGAAAGCCATACCAAATGAATATAGGCAGGGCCTAGGTGCAACCGCCCTAGATTATTACTTGGACCACCACAATACCAACTTTGTCAATGAATAAGAACAGGCACCACCAGCAATCATGGAGGAACCAGGAGAGGTGATAAGAGTTAACAAAATTAACGAAAAAACTATGTCAATAAACATAAGAGGAAACACAGTGGAAACAAAAGCAGATTTGAAACAGTTTGGACCATGTGAAGTAGAGAAGATTTACATGGGCCAACAAGGTCGCACTAAGTTGGTAGTGAAGTACCAGAATTCACTACTCAACTTCACTTCACTACACAACAAAAAAGCAGTGGAATACGCAAACATATTAATTAAAAAAACAGATACATTAATGCCAGACACCACGACAATGGAACAACCACTACCAGACATTCCTACACAAACAATACCAGCAGCAGCAATAGAGTTACCACTGGTCCATCCACTAATACCACCAGCGCATTGACTACCGTTATTCGTCACCGTTATGACGCCATCAACACTGACGTTATAATCAAAAACACAAGTGCTACCAAGTAAAAAGACAATACCGATGCCAGAAAAAATAAAGGGACCACGAGATGACACACCAGAACTGCGATTCTGAGCCCAGGTACCTTTGGGCATAGACTTTAAAGTTTCTGTAAGGGTATTCGCTGTATTTGGTCCAATGGACCACATAACATTTGTATTGCAAAAGAGGTAAGAACCTCATACGTCACTCAAAAAGTACCTATCCTTCGTGCAGTACTTCAACAAAGAAGATGCCAACAAAGCGATAGATCATAGCAATGAGAAATTCAAACAAAAACGGGCAGAGCCACAGCACCTAAAAAGGGACGAGACACAATACAGAAAAAGATACACCGTCTGCTGCAAAATAACGGATTACAGAAATAAAGAGGTCCACAAGTTCGTATGTAAAATCCAAAATGGAAAAGCATTAAAATACCACAAGAAATGCGACAAGTACAAACAGTACAAATATATAGATTTATTCACAAACAGATATCTTTAAAAACAAGATAATATGTGCACAGATGAGTATTTGCAGCATCCCTTTTATTCTGACCAAATCAGTAGATTACGTCTCGAGATATGCGTGAATACATAGTGCAGATGACATTTCCCAATCACAAACAGATATCTTTAAAAACAAGATAATATGTGCACAGATGAGTATTTGCAGCATCCCTCTTATTTAGAACAAATCTACAAATTACGCCTTGTGATGTGCGTGAATACATGGAGCAGTCGACATTTTACATTCACAAACAGATTTCTTTTATAAACCAGATCATATCTGCACAGCTGAGTATTTGCAGCATCCCTTTTATTTAGAACAAATCAACAAATTACACCTTGTGATGTGCGTAAATACATAGAGCAGTCGAAATTTCTCGATCACAAATAGATATCTTTTAAAAACAAGATAATATCTGCACATTTGATTATTCTTAACAACCCTCTCATCCTGATCAAATCTGCAAGTCGACATTTCTCGATCACAAACAGTTATCTTTTAAAAATCAGATCATATCTGCACAGATGTAAACGCGGTTGACCCCACGGTCCTTAGTAGAGACGTAGCATCCATCAGGACCATGGGGAAGCTTGATGCTACATACAGCTCTGCCAGGGGTGACGGCAGACTGCCACCACTAGCCGTTACTCTATCATCACGTGTGCTTGCACGCTCGATCGGCATCGCCAAGGCCCGTAAACGCAAGCTACACACCAGCGAATTGGAGGCCACCTTGTTGGAGGAGGATAAAGCTCTGAGTCCTGACCATCAAGGTCTCATAAACATCAATGAGCTGCTTCCCTCAGACGTCTACAAGCTGCGTACAAGGGCTAGGCTGGAGTCCAAGAAGAGGCAGGGCTGCCGAACGTTCGTCAGGGAAGGGAGACTATATATGCGCTGTAACGATGACAGCGAGCGTGCCACGATCGTCAACACCGACGCCCACCACACCCACCATCAAGCTCATCTGCCACGTCTTCATCTGGTTCTAAGGTATCTCTGTCCGAAGGTCTACGAGTCTGTTTTAATGCGAACTCGCTTACTGGTCACATTGAGATGATCAGTCTTTTCTTATCCACTCGCTCTCCATTCCACATAATAGCTGTTACTGAGACCTGGTTAAGCGACAAGGTAACGTCCATCCCTTCTCTGGACGATAACCTACTGTACAGACGAGACAGAAACAGAAACGGATGAGGTGTGGCCCTCTACATACACAAATATCTGACAGTTAGCGTTATTTCATCATCTGACGGTGAATGATCTGGTAAGCCAGGCAAGCCTGAATATCTCTTCTGTGAGGTATCGGCAAAGGGAGTCTCTCCTATCTTCGTGGAGGTTGTGTATCGTCCACCTCATGCTCCATTCTTCCAATGCTCTAACTTCATAGACTAACTAACAACCCACATGCACAACTATTCCACGAAGGTCATAATGGGAGACTTCAACTCTGACCAACTTTCTTCATCTGAAGATGCCAAGCTCATCAAGGCCTTCATTGATGAAAACTCCCTTTTATCTGTTCCCCATGGTGCCACGCACCACAAACAGGGTTCTGATACCTGGCTTGACCTGTGCCTTATCGACAAGCAGGATCGCCTGCTGTCATACTGGAAGACAGACTCACCTTTCATCAACGGACATGACCTTATCACGGCCACTCTCGACGTACAGATTCCACGATACTTACCTAACACATACTCTTACAGAAACTTTAAAGGAATCAGCGCCGAGAAGCTAAGGGACTTTCTTAGCGAATGTGACTGGTCATCCCTCACCTCTTCATCACTTGACGAATGCATATCTACACTTAACGCTAACCTCACTAACGCCATCAATCATCTCGCCCCATTACGGATTGTGACACCATGAAGACAGCGTCACCCGTGGTTCACCACGGCTCTTCGTGACCTTGTATCTGAGAGAGATAGACTTTACAAGCATTTCAGGAACTCCAGGCTCGATTCGGATCTCCGCATATATAGACTAGCTAGAGACAATGCTCACAAACAAGTCGAGAAAGCCAGGCTGAATTATTACTATTCACGCCTATCAACCTTGACTGATATTGCCGAGATCTGGAGAGAGCTGGAGAAACTTGGAATTTCTGCCACCAAGGCACCTTCACCATCTTGTTATAGCACAGATGAACCCAACAAGCATTTCAGCTCGATCTCCAATGATCCGTTAGTTCCTGCTGTTGAGGATTATCTCCTCACCCTGGAAAGACTTGACTTCCCGGAGTATTTCGAGTTCAGCACCATAACGGAATCGGATGTGTTGGCTGCAGTATCGCACTTCGACACTCAGGCCAGGGGAAGCGACGGAATCCCTCAGGTTGTCATCTCAAAGGCATTGCCGGTTCTCGCTCCCCTACTAACAATAAGTCATATTTTCAGCCTGCCTCTGAGCGAATCCTGTTTCCCATCCCCCTGGAAATTGTCGCTTGTGCGTGCACTCAACAAAGTCAGTTCACCAACAGCCCTGACTGACTACCATCCGATTTCGCTTCTCTGCTTTCTCTCCAAGGCCCTGGAGTGGCTGGTGCACAGGCACGTCTCACAATACCTTGAATCTAGACTCTTACTAGACAACTTTCAAACAGATTTCCGCACTGGCCACAGCACTCACTTGTCAGTCTGGCCTAATTAAGCTAACTGATGATCTCAGGGTCGGGATAAACAAAAAGAAAGTGACACTTCTCCTCCTCTTTGACTTTGGCAAGGCGTTTGACACTGTATGTCACGTCCGGCTCCTGAGAAAGCTATCCACCTTCGGCTTCTCTAAGCAGGTCATCCGCTGGCTATCTCACTAGGAGAGAGCAGGCCGTCGTTGGTGACAATAGAGAGCGCTCCTCTCCGCGGAGTCTCAACATCGGCGTCCAGCAGGGCTCCGTCTTAGGTCCCTTGCTGTTCGCATTGTACATCAACGACATCGGTTTCTGCCTCGATTCCGATGTTTCCCATCTTATCTATGCGGATGACTTGCAAATTTACAGTCAATGCTACCTCGAAGAGCTCGACTCTTTATCAAACAAGATGAGTGCTAATGCTGAGAGGATAATGGGCTGGGCTGCGCAAAGTAGGCTCAAACTTTAACCGAGATTAATGAAAGTGTTAGCTGTTAAGGGAAGTAAATTTATGTAGTAAGGGGAGCCCAGGACAATTGCTTTGGTTTTATTAACATTAACACTTTCATTAATCTCGGGGGTGTCCAGGTCAGCTTTGAATCCTCTGTTGGTAATCTGGGATTGGTGCTTGACTCTAAACTCACTTGGAAAGAGCACATTACACAAGTGTGTAAGCGTGCTCACTCGCTAATGTACAGGCTCTACTTTTTCAGAAAGAGTACCAATCTCAGGTTGCGCAAACATCTTGTGCAAGCACTCCTATTTCCGATCATCGACTACTGTTCTCTTGTATACTGTGACCTGATGCAGGAACTCGGCTTAAAACTACAGAGGCTCGTAAACACAGGAATTCGGTACATCTATGGTATAAGGAGAGATGAGCATATCTCCCCGTACAGGCGGGAGCTGCAGTGGCTAACCACTGCCAGACGCAGGAAGTACTTCACTGTTTGCTTTCTATGTAAAATGTCCAACTTAACCGGATTTGTGCATAGATTTCTGCAGAGATTTCTGCACAGATCTCTGCACCTGTACACATTATTTTTGTAAGGGAGCCACCTCTAAATCACATTTACCTACTCGGTTCTCTTCAGACGATCTTAACAAATACTTTGGACAACACCCTGGAGAGTCTGGACCTCCCTGAACATTTCAACTGTAGGGCTATTACAGAGTCTGATGTGTCAGCTGCTGTATCGCACTTTAACACCTAGGCTAGGGAAAGTGATGGCATCCCACAGGTTGTAATTTCTAAGGCACTGCCAGTACTCGTTCCATTACTATGTCAAATTTTTATCTGTCAAACAATCAGCTATAAAAAGTAAGCCTGCTCTCTTTTGATATCGATTCTTAGAACTGGAAAACACATTATCTTTACACAATCACCTACACTGAGAAATTCTTCGGGCAGTGGCTGCACATAGCATGAACAGCGACTGTACTATGAGCTTTGCGCGGTAATTCTCCTAATTTTAGGAGCGCTACTGCCCCGAGAGATCTTATTTCGCCGAAATTCTGCGGTTTTGATGCGACAGCAGCGTCACACGGGAGAAAATAGCACTAAACGGGAGCACTGCTGCACGATTTTCGGGCAGCAGCTGCTCGAAATTTTAGGAGAGACGAGCTAGTGCATTTAGTGCACCATTCACTTAGGCCGGGACAGTGGCTGCCCGAAGAATTTTTCAGTGTACACTAATTCATTTCACGTCATTCCACTCCAGATGCTTCATATCTTGGCCACTTGCACCAACTATTTTCTGTTATTTCTACGTATACTATTTTAAATGTTACGTCTTGTGACGTAGTGCTGCGACCGAATAAAAGCATGACTGCGATTCAACAAAAATGTATTGCTAAATATTGCTGCGTCCGAATATTAAGTAGAGCAGGGGATTCAACGACCATACGTTGAATACACTTTTGTCAGTGAGAATTCAGACCTGCACTCTGCTACGACACTTCGGGCTATCGACAGATCTAGCAGTAGCTTAAGTCTTACTCGGTCTTGTAAGCATCGGTAGAACTCAATAAATACGCTAAAAATCAATTCTCAACGAGAGTGCATTATTTAAACCTCCTTATACACGTTTGACGGATCCCGATTCCCTTCGCACACGACTGGCGGACTGTCCTGAGCAACCACAGCAGCTGGAGTAGAGCAGAAGTCATGCCGTGAACAACCACAAAGTAAGTACAATATATTCTGATAATTACAGGGCCTAGCTAAGACTTAACATTGGTTCCCGTACGAATCGAACGCTAGACGTTTGTAAGCAGATAAAAAAATATCAGGGTATTATACAAATAAAAAAAAGTGATAATAACAGTGGTTCTAATAAGAACATAAAACATATATAAATGCAATGAAAGCAATTAAGAAAGCACTCGAAAAATAAGTAAACACGAAAAGCGACAGTGTTTAAAGCCATATAAATCAAGTCTTTGTGTTGTGAGTGTGCAACCCTTTCCTTAAGTTTGCTTAGTAGCAACTTTTCCCTAGATCTGCTAAATAGCGGTCAATCTTATCAATCCTAAAGCTCACTGAAAAGCGACTTATCCTTTGATTTGCTTAAAGAGCGATTACTCTTTTCCAAAAAAGCACTTATAAGCACGAAAAACTTGTAGCCTTAAAAATGCGGTTGATGATTTACGAGATTATATGTAAATGAACGTAGATGAATTAAATATAAAAAGTGCAAAAGCAATCAGCAGAACAGAAAATAAAATCGCGAGTCCACAAAAAGAAAATCGGGGCGAGTGACCTACTGCTTGCGCTCATCGGCGAACACGAGCGCCTTACGTTGCAGCGTCAGCAAGGTGATTGAAAGCAGCGTTTCAAATCTGCTGCGTTTAGGTCAATTTAAAAACCAGGTCAATTCAAAATATTCGAAACGTATAGCAATTAATATCGTGCATTTTCTAACCTTCCGTGTAAATAGTAATTTATTTATCGTTATAAAAGCACGTATTTCATTCAATGAAGGATAACACTAGTGTAATAAATACAGTAAAAAAGAATAATCACAAAAGAGGCGGTAGGAAAATATTTTTACGGAAATTATTAAGCGAAAAAGCTAAATTAATTGAGGAATTAAGACAACTAAACAAGAAAATAGATTCATTTTTCCGATCGCAAGAAGTTAAACAGCCTAAAGTAATTAACAACCTGATGAATTACTTGAATTCGCTCAATTTAATTATAATACTAGTGTCCACACTAGTCATAAATTTACACCGCATGAACTAGTTTTTGGTTATCCAGCCAGACTTCCATCGAGCGAACCATTAAAGAAAAATGAAAAGTTGCCTACTTTTAATGGTTATTTGGAAAATTTAATAGCGAAATTACAAGAAATTACAATGAATGCTCGAGAAAATTTGATTAATTCAAAAATGAAATCGAAAGAATATTACGATCGTTACGTGAATGTAATAAAATTAAAAATTGGTGATAAAGTATGGTTAATACAAGAACCAAAACCAGGTAAATTCGAAAAGAATCATAACCTGGGACCATATGAGATAATAAAAGTAAACGAAAACAGTAACATAACTATAAACTATAATGGAAAACCAAAAACTGTTCATGTAAATAAATTAAGCCGTTGCCATAAATGATTCTAATATATTTTTCTTTCTAGGAAATTTGGACACAATGGCTCCTGAAATTATTCTAATTTTTGCAATTTTTAAAACAAGCCAAGCTATAGTAGGATTCGTTTGTGGGGCATCCGATCCAATCATAACCACGTACTCTCTACTAGATTCGGGGGAGTGCGATTTCCATCAAGAATATGAAAACGCGACCAACGCCACCATACAACTACTACAATTGGCAGAATTTAGAAAAGTAAGAGTAATACAATGTAAAATAGAAATTAAGCGTACGGTATATCATTGCGGAATGTTTAGTCATATAGGTGCAGTAGAACAAGGCGTACAAGAATATATTTATGATATAAGCTATGAAAATTGCAAATCAATCCATGAAACGGGAATATTCAAATATGACAATTTTCATACTATAGCTAATTTGAAAGTAAACTCAACCAAATCAACAGGAATTGAATTGGCGGGAAGTATTAAAGAAAAGAAATGCACAGGTGCAGCATATTCGGATAGTTTTGGTTCATGGAGTGATGTTTTAGTACAGGGACTTATAAAAATTACACTTTTAGAGGAATATGCAGATGTAAGCTTAGATAATGATAAAATAAGATTAAGTTCAGGGACAGTATGTAAATTCTCGGGACAGCATTGTATCGATATACAAGCTAGTCATACATTTTGGTCAGCAATAAATACTGATAGTTGTTTTGAAAATAAGTATGATATATTATATGGAGGAGTATCGACAAAAATAATCTCACAAAATCATGAGACAGTTTATACAATAAGTACTAATGAAATATCCTTCGCGTTAACTAGTAGAGAAAAGATAAACATTTGCGGTAGGATTTTATATAAAACAGAACATCCAAAATTGTTCATTTGCGAAGAAATTGATAATCAATTAATATTTCAAGAAGATATGCTTAACAAAAGGCCGATAGTTAATTTTGATCTTTTTACATATGTAAACTCAAAATTTGTATACGTAGAAAAACATTTTAGGGGTCAGTTTAAAAATTTATACCTAAATATGCTAAAAGAAGAATGTGAATTAGAAAGAAAAGTGATTCAGAATTCCCTATCTTTCGCATCACCCCGTTTGTCATCCCCGTCATCCCCGTCTCACCCGATGAATTTGCCTACAATATAATGCAAAAACCTGGGTATATTGCCAGATTAGCAGGAGAGACTATACACATAATTAAGTGTACGCCTGTAGAAGTAAAAATTCAGCATACTGACTATTGCTATACACAACTGACAGTCTCATCAGGGAACAGAACAATGTTTCTCACGCCAAAAACCCATATACTGTTAAGGAAAGGTACACAGATAAACTGCAACTCTATCGTACCTCAATATTTTAAAATTGGCGATAACTGGATAAATCTCATGCCTGCGCCAAGAAAAAGTAATAACATCATCAAAACTTTGAAACCGTCAACCAAAATTACGTGGCAGTCGGAAAAATTGAATTTACTGGCAACCAGCGGAATATATTCACAAGAAGATCTTCAGAAACTACAGAAAGAGCATCCTTACTCAATACGATAGCCAGAGGAATGCAAGGTGAAGAAACAGTTCAAGGAGGTCTAATAGCCAACCTATTAACCGAAAATACATTAATAAACATCGCTGAAAGCACATGGAATCGATTTATGGACAAACTGGTCAGATTTGGATCAATCAGCTCAGCAATGATAATGATATTCATTATTATCCATATCTCCAAATTGACAATTGATATTATAATACTAGGATATACATGCAATGCACGGATGGACGCCTCATCTACTTATAGCTGTATTCAGCTCTATTACACATTTACTAATCGTAATGAGAAGAAACGATATAATAGTAAACGACGATAATAAGCAGACAACAACGACAAATCCTCAAGATATCCAGCTACAAGAAATAGTGGTGCAAAATCCTATTAGTCCGAAGAAAGAAATATACCCACCTATTCCTATGCATCCACCTAATTCAAGGACCTATATAAATCAACCAATAGAATCAAAAGTTGAATCAAAAGTAGAATCTAAACCAGAATCGAAAATATCATTATTCTCGTTGAAGCCATTTTAGAATGAGTAGCTGTAAATATTCAAACCCTTTACTGTTATTCTACGTACACGATATGATATTTACGATGATGTTTGATGTATTTATATTGCTAATATTATAAGTAATAAATTAGTGTATAATATAAACTTCTTTTATAATTTAAAATAAAATTAATTTTAATTTAGGTTAGATGTAACCACTAAGAGTAGTAGATTTAATATTAATAATGTAAATAAAATTCTAGAGTATTCACATAAGTTCACAATAAATCAGACAATAATAATAATAATACAAGTAAAAACAACTACTTCAAAATCTAGTTAGCATATTCTAGAATTTTATAAAGATAAAAAAAAATATGTTACTGAGAACTTATTAATTTAAATTGTCTGATGATCTGTTATCTAATTAAGTTGCTATTGTACCAATAGGCAACTAGCTTGTTGGGGGGATGTTACGTCTTGTGACGTAGTGCTGCGACCGAATAAAAGCATGACTGCGATTGAACAAAAATGTATTGCTAAATATTGCTGCGTCCGAATATTAAGTAGAGCAGGGGATTCAACGACCATACGTTGAATACACTTTTGTCAGTGAGAATTCAGACCTGCACTCTGCTACGACACTTCGGGCTGTCGACAGAGCTAGCAGTAGCTTAAGTCTTACTCGGTCTTGTAAGCATCGGTAGAACTCAATAAATATGCTAAAAATCAATTCTCAACGAGAGTGCATTATTTAAACTTCCTTATACACGTTTGACGGATCCCGATTCCCTTCGCACACGACTGGCGGACTGTCCTGAGCAACCACAGCAGCTGGAGTGGAGCAGAAGTCATGCCGTGAACAACCACAAAGTAAGTACAACATATTCTAATAATTACAGGGCCTAGCTAAAACTTAACATAAAATTGTACAACATAATTTACAGCAATAAAAATAAATCTCTATCTCTCCGTCGTTCTAATATCACACATTGAAGTAGCTGTAACATAATGATTATGCATATATACATAATGTAGTATCCCTGAAAAGTACATGAGGAGCAGTTTGCGCGTGTTGTATTGACAGCCATCACAATATGTGGGTATATATATATATATATATATATATATATATATATATATATATATATATAATTCAGCAGAAAGGAGTCTATCGTTAATTCAGCCCAATATAAGTTTATCATATTTAGATATAATTTATTGTGGTGTCAATATAATATACTTACTTTTCCATTCGCTCTACACTATATCTATTACAAGCTGTTTTTCTGAACTCCTGAGGTCCATCACTGAAAAACTTATTTATTTGTGCCACCATTATTTTTGCAATTTGGCTGAAAAAAATATAGGCTATCAGACAAATTGGGAAACTACTATACACCTGGTTCTGTATATATTTTAATTAAAAAGTTGCTACATTATTACATTGTTACGTGCTTTTTGATGCCTGAATTTAAGTTTTGTTTGGATGGTAGATGTCTCATTCAAAAATGTAGTTTGGAATTACAAAAGAAAATTTTTTAGCCTGCCGGTCAAGAAAGAGTTACTTTAGTTGTAATTAATAGGTACGAAAAACGCGATAATCGTTTGCGTGTTACGAAAAATTGAGAAACGGCTTTATAATGAAAAGGCTCAAACTTAAATTTACACTATTTGGATTTTTCACATCACCCTCATTCTGATTATATAAAATTAAAGAATATATACAGATATAACAGAATTTAATAACTATTTGTAAATAACTCCTAACGAAAACAATGTGCAGAAATATGCGTACAGATCTCTGCAGTTTTGCCGTCTCCTTTTGATTTCCAGAAAATTCTTAAAAGCGTAGGACGAATATCCCCCTCTAGGAGCTGAGTGTCCTTGCCGTGAGTAAGGCGGCTACAGCAGGAGGGAGTCTGAATCCGGAATGGTATAGTTGTCATAATAATAAAAGCGGATCTGATGCCCACTCAACAATATAGTGGGTGAAAGAGTCTAGTCAAAACGGATATTGCTGGATCCCAAGATATTTTTCCTTTGTCGGGCCTTTATGAGTAATCGCTTTAATTTACTTATCCCTATTTCACGTAAATATGTCAAAATTTTAGTAAGCATGCTCATTTCAGCCAAACCAAGGCATAACACAATAACGTAAGTGTATGATATCAAAACTTGTGCACAGCAAAATGATTTAAGCTCTCTTTAAAAATTTTAACAGCAATTCAATAAAACCATTTAGATTTAATACTGTAAGGTGAGGTTCTACAAAATATTTTGACTTTTTCAGCTTTTTTATTTAATTGTAACATTTTCTCAAATTTTGCACTCATATTTGATATAAAAAAAGAAAAAGATATCTTAATTTTGAGCAATTTCATAAATTTTTTAAATGGCATATTGCAAAAAAAAACATTAAATAATAGGGTTACTTGCAAAAATCTCTTGCGCACTAGGTTTCGACTAAAGCCAAAAAATTAAGGTAAATGTTTTTATTAATCTAAATTAAACAAAGTTCAATAGTCCGAGTTTTTAACGTTTTTGACATGGAGAATTTTTTATCTTTCGTCGAAACTCGAAACCTAGTGCTCAAGAGACTTTGGCAAGTATTCCCATTATTTGATATATATATATTTTTCATTTAAAAAATTATGATATTTTCTCAAAATTTAGGTATCCTCCTCTTTTTTTATTCGAAATATAAGTGCAAAATTTGAAAAGATTATAGTCCAAGAGCCAGCCATCTAAAAATGGTTGTGATAAGGCTTAAGCCTGTTCTCTTTTGATATCGATTCGATAAGTATCAAAGAGTTGATAGCCCGCTCGGCAGAAGTCCTAGTGGGGTATATATGCGTGGACGTGCAATCAAACAGGTAAATTTTGTGAATTACGGTCGTCATCTGGTACAAGCTTGAATATTTACACAAACATTCCTTGAAACAAGAGAAACTCGGAAAAAATTGGCAGAAGCGTAAGTGGGAACAAAATGGCGGTAGAAGTGCCGTAAGTTGCAAAATATTTATGCAAAGTGACGTCATAAGGTTTAATCCTGCTATTTTGGCTAGGGATTCATTACATCATTATTAAGCGTAGAAAAAATGGCAGAAGTCTAGGTGGGGGACAAGTATCGAAACAATTAACCTAAAGTTGCTGAATTTCGTGAATAAGCCGACTGGTATCTTCTGCATTTCTTCTTATTTTTTATCGATTTCTAATCCACCTCAATTCAATGCACTATGCAATTTTATAAAAGCATAGTTTGTAGTTATATGACATTGAAAAAATTATCGCAAAACTATAGGTTAAAAACAAAATGGCGGCAGACGTGCTAAATAATTTTGCAAAAGTGCGCATACGACATCGTGGTGTAATATAAAGATCTGGCACTATTGTATTTATTACTTGTATTAATAATAGTATAACAACAATAATAATAATTGTTGTTATTATTATTATTAATCAATTCAATAATATTGATAATAATGTATAATCGTTCTGGTAGCTGTAGCTACTGCACGTATAGTCTATCATTAATATGCGTATATAAATTTCACAATTATGCAAATAAATAACATAATTTCAACAATTTAAAAAATTTATTAATTACTAAACATGCTTCTACTCGTGAGTACAGGACCGTGCATAACTAATATTATATTACTAGGAATGAAGGCGCGCTTGGCGCGCTCTTGATTCTATCTCTGTCTAATAACACTGGTAGAAAATCTACCATAAGTGTTGGGCGGCACACTAACGTCTGCTAATATTTTATAAGCATGTAACATGTTACTAAATCCTTCAAAACTATTTATTAATAAATATATTAATAATGCTCAATGTCGTCATCATTGGTTTGAATAGTGAGTTTGAAAAAAAGTTCAGTATAAGAGTCAGTGGGTTTGTCTATCATTACAATGCCATTTATTTGCATTATAAAAAAGCTATACAACTGAAATTTTACACAGATACTTACTATGCTACCTAGAAAACATGTAACCTACATGATTATGATTTAACAGTTTTCATTCATATTTTCACATCGAGGCCCATATGAACTTTTTAATTTAGCGTATCAAATTTTGCTTGTAGACAGTTACACAGAAACTACCATCTCTAGCACATTGTATTTCTGGGTTCCAGTGTATTTTACATGAAGAAAGAGATAAGTATTTTAGCTTTTTTGTCAAGGCCATTAATTATAATTTTGACTTTTAACAGTTGTGAGATATTTTGAGACCGATACCTGTTTCTCCATTTTTAAAACTAAGTGATCAATGAACCAACTTTCATGCCCATATATATATATATATATGGGCATGATAATATTCATATATTACAATAGCAGTCCGCGAATGCGTAAAAATATTTTATAGGTTTATATTTGTAGATTTTTCTAGTCATTACGACAATATATATATATATATATATATATATATATATATATATATATATATATATATATATGAATATTATCGTACAAATGTTACATGTGAGAGTCGTTGGTTTTGTTCTTAGTGAGGTGTTAAGTTCACGATTGCTGCGAAAATATCGGGACGATGAAATGATAACAATAGATTATCGGTAAATTCTTTCGTTTATTAATCGTAATTCACAATGTATGGTTAAGTTTATGTAATTTCGTTTTAATTGGCATACCCCTGTCGAAAATATCAAGGTTGATATCAACCTTAATATAAAGGTTGATACTACCTTGATTGAACCTTGATTTCAACCTTCATATCAACCTTGATCAAAACAAATATAAAACGTAAATTGCAGGTTCAACAGGATAAATGTTGATAATGCATAAGTAAAGGCATCGATTGTTAAAATTTATAATCTATACAAACAACAATTTGAGAACAAAAATTAAAAAAAAGCTGATCCAAAATGGCCGACCACGGCATCCGTTTTTATGCCATATGACTCGGAAAATTTGTTTCTTGTTGTATTTTTATTAATAGAAAAGTACGCAGAAATAAACGACAAAGCACATCAGTACAAAGGATTTTAGGCTCGCTGAACACAAATTTGATATCAGATCAGATCAGTCAATCATCAGCGCTCGGAGCGATCGGTCGTGTTTCGCGCGCGTGTCGTCAGCCCGGACCAGTATATAAAACTTTGTATACGATTAGTTAGTGACTTAAAATTTAAACATGTTACTTGTTTAAATAGTTACACATTATCTTGCCAATATGGCATCGAACGTGAAAACACCTCCGGATAAGCCGGACCACAGCTTTTACAAGTGCCATCCAAAAAAGCTAGTGAAAACAGTGATTTACATAATATGCGAAAATGTTTATCATAAAAGTGACTATGAGAAGATAAAAAATCCTGTTTTTGTTGGTGAACATCTGGTTATCAGCCCAGAACATGTCCTGGGAGACATAACATCCAACTCTGAAGAGCATATGCTAAGTGACGTGGCAGGAAAAACCATTGCACTCATAAAAATGAAGAAATCTGAAGAAATCAGAGAACAACTGCTACAAAAAATTCATAACAAAACAGTTGAAAAACATAATTCAACAATATAGACGAGGAGAATGAAATGGAAAATCTTGTTGCTGAAAATACCTTATTAAAACAACTAGTTGCCGAACTCATATGCTGATGCTATGAGAGAGATAAAGCCAAAACCGAAACGTGTCCCAAGTATAATGGTTAAGGCCAATGACCCGGAACAGACGAACACAATGGAGCTACTCACGAAGTGTCTGGTTACAGAAAAGAATGTGCAAACTAAGTTTATACGCAAGAAGAACCGTTAATACGCAGAAAGTGAAATAGAAATCAGCTGTATGAATACTAAAAGCCTGGAAACACTCGAGAACGTGTTATCAAGTAAATTAAAAAATTGTGAAATTAAAGTAGAACAACAAGGTAATCCAAAAATGAAAATTATTGGAATAGACAATACTACAAATATGGATGAACAGGATATGGAAAATGACATTAACACTCGTAATTTCAAAAATTATAACAACAAAAGCTGCACATGTACACCAATAAAAGGACCAAAACCTGCACAGTCCTAATGGAACTCCCACCAGAACTCTACAAGCACATACGTGAAAACAATAATAAAGTTTTTATAGGTCATCAGTACTGCAAAGCCTACGATCTTATTAACATTACCCCTTGCTACAACTGTGGAAGATACGGACATAGTGCATCAAAGTGTAGGAACAAATCAGCATGTATAAAGTGCTCGGATAACCACAACGTAAGTGTCTGTAAGAATGATAGAATTGAGTGTGTGAACTGTATATTTAACAACGCCACATACAAAACAAGTCTACCAACTGATCACTTGCCAACAGATAGAATAAAGTGTACAATTCTCAAAAAGAAGATCAAAAAATATATCAACTCTATTGATTACCCGATCGCACCTGTATTACCGACGTGGACGAAACAAGCGCACGTAAACAAATACACAATCTACAAACAAACAAACTGCTATACCACAGATCGATAACGGCAGGAAATAAAGAGGGAAATCTACGTTTTGATATGCAGCAAGAAAACAACAGTCAGCATATTATTCTAAAGAACACAGCAAATTCATCAGTTGAATAATGGAAGCACAAATAAATTTAATCGACGAAATACAAAATAGCCTAAACGAGCAAGAGCGAACATATATGGATATAGAGTCTTTCAATAAGGAAAGGACTAGTAGTAATGATCTAATCTTGTATTTAAACATTAGAAGCCTAAATACCAATTTCGATAAATTACAAATCTTTCTTAAAAGTCTAAAAATAAAACCTTACATTATTGTATGTACAGAGGTATGGAAACTAACACACTATCAGTATTATAGAATAAAAGATTACGAACTTTATTATAATCACGGGGGCATCAACAAAAATGATGGTGTTGTGGTTTATGTAAATAAAAATGTTAAACATACTAATGAAATGATAGCTATAGGTAAGCTTAAAATATTATACACTACTATCCCTCTAAATAATAATAAACTACTTGAGATCTCATCCTTGTATAGATCACACGGACTGAGTAGCATAGAATTTAATCAGAACCTAAAAACTTATCTACAACATAAAGAAAAGCATAAAACCATATTATAATTGGTGATTTTAACATAAATATTCAAGACTATAATCATGTAAGCATGGAATTCATGAACAACCTTCAGGAAAAAGGTTTCCTCCCAAGTTTCACTAACACCACCAGACCTACAAACATAACTACAAATGAAGGAACTTGCATTGATAATATATTTGTCAAAACTGATTTTCTACGTACAAAATCACTAACTCTCATGACGCCCATTACCGATCACTACCCACTTTTCCTAGAATTAAAAAATGGAGTATTAAAACAGATTAAAAAAGAGTCAGAAGGAGATATATACTATTACAACTATAAAAAACTATATAACACTGCTAGGCAAATAAATTGGTCAAAATTTAAGAATACAAATGATCCAAATGAGAATATAAACGAAATGATAAAAGAAATCCAATATGCGTGGAGTGTTCGAAATATAAAAAACCAAATCTGCGGAAATCCAAACAAACCCCCAGGAAAGACTGGATAACAAAAGCGATTCTAAATTCCTGTAATACAAAAGAAATACTTTACAACAAACTCAAACGAAATCCGAATAATGAAGAACTAAAAGCAAACTATAAACATTTCGTTAAAACTCTAGATAAAGTTATTAAAGAAGCGAAAATCGAACATGAAAAAAAAACAATTGAGAAAAATAGGGATGATCCCAGAAAACTCTGGGCCTGCATTAATAGCAAGATAAGCAAAAATAAAAATAAAACAAATACTACTATCAGTCAACTAAAAACTGAAAACAATACTACAATAACCTACAAGAACGAAATTGCCAACAATATGAACCAATTTTACTGCAAACTTGGAGAAACATTGAGTAATAAAATAACTACTCCAAGAAATAAAAAAACTAGAATTACCTAAAAGCAATCCAAAAACAATCTACATCAAGCCAACCAGTGAAATTGAAGTTATAAAAATAATAGACTACATGAAACTTAAAAAAGGTGGTATTGATAAAATAAGTGCAAAGGCACTGAAAACTATAGCTACTATTATTGCAGATCCCCTTGCCCACGTAATTAATCAATGTATCGAAATGGCAATCTGGCCTGATATATTGAAGGCAGCTGAAGTGATACCAATATACAAAGCTGGGAAAAAAAACGAAATGGGAAACTATAGGCCTATATCACTAATATCAAACATTGCTAAAATCTTCGAAAAAATTATACATAATAGAATAATAGAATTTATATGTCAAAGTAAAATATTAAGTAAAAATCAATATGGATTTAGAAAAAACATTGGAACCAAGGATGCATTAAACACGATCTCAAAAATAATATATGAAAACCTGGATCAAAGTACACCGATAGCTATTACATTTCTAGATCTAGCAAAGGCATTTGACACTGTTAATCATAGAATACTTTCTAGACAAGTTTTATGCATATGGTATAAGAGGAAAGGGGCACCAACTCCTTACAAGTTACCTAAACAATAGTAAGCAAAAAGTAAGAATAGGTTCGCATACAAGCGAATTCGAAAATGTAAATACCGGCGTCCCCCAAGGTACGATACTTGGCCCTTTGCTATTTATACTTTACGTAAATGACTTGCTAATAAATATGCCAGAAAACTCCATAATTTTTTATGCAGATGACACTGCAGTAATAACTACTGGGAAAACTTGGTCCGAGGTTGAAGTAAAAATGAACAAACACCTCGACGATATCTCTACATGGCTCAGGCTAAATAAATTGACACTCAATGTTCAAAAAACAGTATACATAACTTTTGGAAATTACT
The DNA here is from genome assembly GCA_037356405.1 of Nasonia oneida. Lineage (NCBI taxonomy): Eukaryota > Metazoa > Arthropoda > Insecta > Hymenoptera > Pteromalidae > Nasonia > Nasonia oneida. The sequence continues at coordinate 15,817 of JAZHPH010000509.1, read as the reverse complement.
GCGTTAGTGTGTCGAAAAAAATTGAATTTAAAATTAATAATGAAAAAATAAAGAGAGTAGAAGAAACGAAATACCTAGGCTTAATTTTTGACACGAACATGAGATGGGATAAACATATTGAATACCTTATAAACAAGACAAGATACCTTGTTTTTATCTTCAGTAAAATCTCCAAATTCATGGACACAACTACTCTAAGAATAATTTACTACGCATTCTTTCATAGCCTGATTAACTATGGAATAGTTGCGTGGGGTGGTGCGTATCAAAATAACCTACAACTGTTACAAGCGGTCCAAAAAAGAATCATAAGAATTATAAACAAAAATACCTTTCAAAGTATTACCCACTTAACCTTCAACAATTATTCGCCTACCAAAGCCTACAGTACCACTACAATAGCCTCAAAGATCAGTATAAAAAATCATCAAGCATAACAAGGAAAAAGCTAATAATCCTACCGAAGTATGATAAAACTATTAGTACAAAAACCAGCTACATTAAAGCTATCAACATCTACAATAATCTACCAAATAATCTCAAAATCATATATTTACGGAAAAAATCAAACATTAAGAAAATACAAGATTGGTTGAGAAATAATGAGTGAGATAAGTACTCCCACTACAATTGACTGCAAGCAACTTAAATCATGGTTCTTAGAGATGTCCAATCAGGAGCATGGTGAGCAACAGAGAGTAATATCTTCATTAATACAGGATTTAATGCAGCGCAGAAATGATATGAAACGTAATAGACAAAAAACTGAAATAAATTCTGTTTACTTAAATATTAGAATTTACATTTGCGCTAAGGGCAAATGTAACTCTCACAAAATACGTAAACATCGATGCATCTCCAACTACAACTATAAAAAAATGATTTTAACATATCAGAATAGTACAGATAGTTTAGACAACATAACGAATGAAATAATAAATACCTGCATGGTCAAAACTATAAAATATAAAGCAAATATAAAATTCATTAATTTCGTAAAAGAAACTGCAAATGAATGGGATGATAACAAAAACGTAAACACTGAAAAATATAAACCAATAGAAACGGTCTTCTCTAAGATAGATGAAATGGCTGAAGAAAATAGCAACAAAGCAAGGAGTAGAGAAGCGACGGCCACACCGGGCCTAAAAATCACAGAATCAGCCAGTCTCAGAATGACGTATGGCGACATCAACTATCTAGGATTCAACAAAGCTTTTTTTTCTATTTTGATAGAGGAATACGAGGAAAACAGCTTTTTAAGAACTCAGTATCCTCACTTAAATTACAATCACCCTACAAAGACATAGTAATCATAGATGATATTGTTTTTACGTCAGACTGTAAATGTGACTCATCTAATCAGCACAAAGAAATGTTTCCACACTATAGAGTTACATGTGCTGTCGGACTCACATGCCCGGCTAGGTTCACCTCTACAGAGAAAATGTCATACATAAGAGAAAAAAATGCAACAACGGACAGATTTATGACAGCAAGACAAATGTTAGTTCGGAACTGGTGAAATTGTGAAAGCTGTGAAAAGTGCCATGATACAAAGTAGAAATTTTAATCTTCAAATGTTTTTACCGTTAAACAACATCAAATTATAACACACAAATATGGAATCTTAGAATCGTGCAATATAATCTTATTTAATGTGATATTTAATGTCGTCGTAGCATTAGTGGTTTAAAAGACAAAAATATAGAATCATTTACGAACACTTTAGAAAATACCAACTAATAACTTATTTTTTATATACAACTGTTAAATTGATTATATGTCATTGTTAATTTTTTATGTAAATACTAATATTATATACTGTTATCAGAGTTGGGGCGAATAGAGTCCAGGGACTCCTGTAACCCAACCAAGGTTAAGTGTGAATGAAAAGGATGGTATGATCTGAGTCTGGAAGTCCGACAAGGATTTATGCTATTCCTACGTATGAATGGAGGCTGGACTGTATGTAGTATGACTGGAGGTTATTGCTGTAAAGCAATAACAAACCAGTATTTATATGTATTCTCGTTATCTCTGTTATCCGGACCTGCGAACAGGAAATACTGTTTTCCTCTGCAGGATTTGCGGCGTTATAGTGTGTTATTGTGTGAATAATATCAACTCTGTATCGGATGCAAATGTTTGTAACTCTGGAGTTAAATAAATAAATAAATAAAGATTTGCAAAATTATTTATTTAAACAATGCTGTTTATAAAAATTATTGCAAAATTAAGGATTTAACGAACACTTGTGTTATTCTGGTGGTTTCGAAGGTCGCTGATCACGAATCTGATATCAGATTTGAAAAATCATTTGTTTAAACGATTGTTCTTACATAAATTATGGCGAAATTTACTTTTTCATACGATTTACAATAAGAATCAAATATATACCGTTTTTGCGGTTGCTAAGCACGAATCTGATATCGAAATTCCGTTTTTGTGGCAAAAAATATTAATTAATTCATATTGATAGATTTTTTATTTTAAAACTGTATTGGCACATCCGAAAGAGGCGAGGATAATATGTAAGGCCAAAATTGTTCAACTAACGTTCTCCACGCGCCCTTTTTTTTAAAAAACATTCACTAAAAGCCTACGTTAGCACATCGGAGGACGGCAAGCAAAGTGAGGAATAAATCTGAACCCAAAATACTCAAACCCAATTACTCTACACTCCCTGAGTGTAATAATTTATTAAAGCTACACGTCGGCACATCTAAGGAAGGCGAGCAAAGTAAGGATAAAATCTAGAACCAAAGTGTCCAAATGAACCAAATTACCCCACGCCCTCTTAGTGTAATAATTTGTTTTAAAAACACATCGGCACATCGAAGTAAGGCGAGCTGAGCGATGAATGAATCTTAAACCTAAATGTGTAAACCCAATTACCCCACGTCCCCCGAGTGTAATAATTTATTTTGAAAACACGTCCGTACATCAAAGGAAGGCGAGCTGAGCGAGGAATACATCCTAAACCAAAATGCGTAAACCAAACTACCCCACTTTCCTCGATCTAAAACTAGAGCCCTTAAACCTACCTACCCCGGGTTCCGCAATTGTTTATGTAAGATTAGTAATTTAATAAATACGCTGGGATATCGAAGGGTGGCAAGCGAGAGCAAGGGTAGCCTCTAAACGAAAGTTCTTAAACTTACTTACCCAACGCGACGCGAATTTTTATGGGAAAATACTCATTTAGTAAATACTTCAGCACATCGAAGGATGGCATGCGAAGGCAAGAGCGTTATCTTGATTTAAAACCCACCTCGATATGTTTAGCGACCCTAAAGACCATAGGACTGTTGTGCTTTGTCGTTTATTTTTGCGTACTTTCCCATTAATAAAAATACGATAAGAAACAAATTTTTAGAGCCCTATAGTACAAAAACGCATGCAGTGGTCGGCCATTCTATATCGGCCATTTTGAATTTTTATTGTCAAATTTTGGTTTAGCGATGGCAAAAATACGACAAGAAACAAATTTTCAGAGCCATATAGTACAAAAACGCATGCCGTGGTCGGTCATTTTGGATCAACTATTTTCAGTTTTTGTTCTTAAATTGTTATTCGTATGGATTATAAATTTCAACAATCGATACTTTTACTTATGCATTATTAATATTTATTCTGTTAAACCTCCAATTCATGTTTAATATTCGTTTCGATTAAAATGGAATCAAGGTTGATATCAAGGTTGAAATCAAGGTTCAATCAAGGTAATATCAACCTTGATATCAAGATTAATATCAACCTTGATATTTTTGATAGGGAATTCATGAATTTTCTCAAAACATTCTGATTTTTAGTTAGTGGGTTAAAAGGTTTAACAAAAACAGTAATTTTCAGTTACACAAGGTATACAGGGTGAGAGACAAAGGATTTGATTCCTAAATCTTTTAAACTGAATAGTTTCATCAGCTGTAATAATAATCTAGCCGAGGTGATGAAAAAATCGATATTTTCCCAAAATTTCAACTTCAATAAAGTCTTTTTACTCCCGTAATCATACGACTGTAGAAACTGGTATTTTTTAGTTTTCGATTTTTAGCTCGAAAACTAGTCATCAATATGGTTTGAAATATTTACAGCAAAAAGATATTATGGTTTTTTATGATCATACATTTTTTTTTAAAGTTTAACAATTTAGTTTTAGAAAAGTAGGCAATTTTATGCTTTTTTAGATATTCTATTTGTTGAATATATTGTATTAATCATATCATCAAAGAAAAGCAAAAATATTTTTTCAAAAATCGAAAAATGGCTATAATGTGGCCATAAAATGGCCAGAATCATGAAAAAAAATTATAATATAACAATAAAACAATTATATCTGTACAAATTATTTTGGTAGCATCTCTTTTTTCTCGATGAAAACTGCAGATTACATCTTGTAATATGCACGAATACATACAGCATTTGTCACTTCATGTTCACAAACAGATAGCTTCAAAAAAAAGTATATCTGCACAAATAATTATTTTTAACATCTCTTTTATCTGGACCGAATCTGATGTTTACCTCTCGGTTTATGCACGTTGTTTCATATAATATCGTACGATACTAGGGGGGTAAGGGGATTTCACCCTCATGGAGACTTATCACCCTCGCTTCGCTCGGGCGATATTGTACCCGCGAGGGTGAAACTACTTTACCGCACTAGTATCGTAATATACTATATTATTATATTCAACTTAAATTAAAGACTTCAATGTTATCAACTTGAATTTTTATATTAGTATTTAATATTAAGAACTCTGTCCAGTTTGGGCCCCAGAGGAGCAGAGATGGGACCTACTTAGAAATGTTTGGTATTAATAGTAGATCAAAAAGTTGTATGGGTTCAACCCAATCGGAGAACTCCTAGTAGGGGTTATGGCGGGTTTAATGTGCCTATTTCGGCCAAATAAATTTTGTTACACTAAAAATGCGATTATTTGTATTCTATTTATCGTAAGAAGATAACCAAAAAAGGCTTTTGACGTCTACTTTGACGCTGTGCCAATGGTGGAAATATATAGGTTTGTCTTTGTATTAAAGAGTACAACGATAACAACTGTATTAGAAAAGCGTACCGCGGAGATATAAATAGTGATTTTTTCAAGAATCACCGCGTTAACACCCATTTTTCTTATCAAAAATCGGAAGAGCAGAAAAAGTTATACTCAGAAACCATGTTTTTGGCTATCGAAACTGGTTCAACTATTACCGGTAAGTCTAATATAGCACCAAAACCAAGCATATTTTGGGTGAGTTTTTTCACAATAAGACGAATTTTTCCACTTTTAAATCATTTGTAATGTATGTAAGACATGATTAAACTACATTTTATTATTATTTCAAGTGATTTTTAACAAAAATATCAAAAGCCATGCCCATGCCTAGTTCGATACGTTAGCGGACACCCACGTCAACACCATCAATATACAATGATACAGGAAATTCGGAAAAAAAGGTCTCAAGTTCGTCCTGGAGGGGAAGATCAACAAGCGACGAATGTACCGGTTGGGGACAGTTACTGGCCTTGATACGAACCACTGTGGTTCATGTGGAAAGTTCTTGCAAATAACAGCTCGAAGGCATTCACAAACCTGTGAATCACTGGAGTTTTTTCAACAAGAATACTACCAGACAGATCTAAATTTGTTTGCCATGCATGTTGGTTGCACTTCTATAAGAAATCTCAAAAGAAAGTAAAAGTTTCTTTCAGTACGGAATCTCTTGATGATCATTCCATCATATTGGACATTGAAAGAGCAACTTGTAGTCAGAAGGCATGCGTATTTGGTTGTCGTACTGGTCGATATCGTGTGTTAGAATGCACTCGTGTTCAGGTCGCTGAAGATTTTTATATTTCGAGCAAGGCATGTGTATGCGATAATCACAACAAGTGCAAGTGGTCTGAAGTTCCAAAGACTACATCGAACATATTTACGGCAAATCAAGTGACTGATATATTCGATATGTTGCGAAATTCTATCATGTAGGTCTTTCGAATTTGAATCGAGAACAGCTTTTGAATATGCGCACTGACGTATCTTGTCGACTTTTTTTGCAAGAAGCAACACTAGCTTTATTTACAATATGGGATGGAACGTATATATACACGCAGAAAAGTTCTAATAATGCTTCTCAAAGAGCATGCTATAGCATGCACAATAGGGTGCCTCAAAAAAATCACATTTTCAATGAGAAAATTTATCGATGCAGTCTATTTCTCTAGTCTCTGTAAGCTCGCAAAGTTTTTAAATGGGTAACCTGTGTAAACAAAAACTGCTTTTAATGCTTGAGAAAATTGTGAGCATCATAATATTTATCAAAGTTAAAAATTTGTTGAGTACACATAGTCACTTCACTTAGAACATCTCTTGAGTGATTATTATATAAAAATATTTATTTTCAATAAAGTTTTGGACTGTTGAAAATCCCAATTGTTGCTATCTTTAGAGCACTCTGCTGCTCACGGATATTACTTTATCAGCGTAGAACTTATATGAAATTAAAGCTTAACTCTCGTAAACGAATATGTTAAATATGCGTTACAATAATCTGTTTTATCAGTACGTTTTGAGCCTTCAAAAATAATTTTGTTTAACTAACATTTGAAGACCTTGCTCAGGGCAGTAAACGGCTGTAACAGATCCCTACAAAAAAGTTAATGACGGTCGTCCAGGTCAAATTTTTGTAGGCTTGAATTTTTGTCTAACTACGATTTTCCCTTGTCTTTTTGTTGCATTTAGTTTCTACCAGAATTGTTATTTTCATTTTTTTGCATCATAAATATTATTTATTAACAATTATTAGTAACAAATTTTCTTTAAAAACTTGCCTATATAAATAATATAATAAAACTAATATAGCTGGAATTTAATTATTTTTTAATATTTGAAACAATGTTAATTGTTTATTCAGAAAAATATATTTTAACGCGTTTTTAAAACGAAGTTATCGATTTAAAATGGTAAGGCTGTAAATTTTTCTGAGGCCCAACCCCAAACCTGTTAAAAGGGTAGGATTAAGAGGACGTTTAACGCCGAAACCTCAAAACACTTGCTCGTTTTAGGGGACAAGTGCGTAGATTTTTACAAAACTTTCGTAGCTTACAGAGACTAGAAAAATAATGTTATTTACCTACAACAAAATTGAGGTGATTCTACAAGCACATAAGAATATAAAACTACATCGATAAATTTTTTTTTTTGAAAATATGATTTTTTTGAGATACCTTATTGCACAAGCATCGCCATTTCATAAAGCCAATGATAATTGTCGTCCTCAATAGTCATATTTAAGATGTTTGGACCATTCAAAGCAGCTAAAAATGATGCAACCATCATGCGAAAAATTATGCAGAGCATGCCTAAATTGAGAAATAAATTCGAAAGATTCGATTATTTTATTCTGGACAGGGGCTTTCGTGATGTTGTAGATTACTTAGAATCTGAAGGATTCAAAATCGCAATGCCAGCATTTATTCCGTCTGGCCAAACTCAACTCAGTGATGTGGCAGCAAATCGCTCTCGTTTTGTCACAAAAGTTAAGTTTGTAGTAGAGATAATTAATGGCTTTTTTGAATATTATTTCAAGTATTTTAATGAAGTGTGGCAAATCCAATCAATTGACCAACTAATGACACACTTCCGAAATGTTGCTGCCTTACACAATGCATTTTATTCAGCAATAGTATCGGACCTTGAACATACTGATAAGAATGCACAGCTTATGATATATCGTTTAGAAACCCCCAATGTTTTGTGCCGTTTGGTGAATGAAAAGAATTTTAATCGTAAAACTGTTGAATTTGTCTCATTAAATGAACATAATGTTGAAGGATTTCCTATACTGACGAAAGATGATCTATATCGAATAAGTCTCGGAACATATAAAATCAGACAAGCGAAATCTTACTACGGCGAACGTGTTGATAAAAATGGGCGATTTACGATTCAAGTTAGCTGTAATTTTACAGCTGAAAATTTTTCTGATGACCATATAATTGCTCAAAATCCTGTTCTTTTGAGAGCTCGAGTCCAATCAAGACACGCGAATCATACGCGATACTACGTGTACATTGTAGTAGAACGTTATGGAGAAGGAAGTGCTGCTATCAAACAATATTACTGTTCTTGTTAAACTGGATGTCACACAGTAGACTGCTGCACCCATGTTATTATGGTACCTTGGATATGCGCAATACCACGAAAAAGAAATCAATGTGCTTGCGAGTGCTTAAAGTGGTATTTTCTTAGTATTAGATAATTTGGATTATGAAAATCATTCCGATGACGAATAAAAGACGTAATTGTGCTTACTTCTTACAATTTCTTGGTTGATTGTTTTATTTTTATTCTCTTGCATACACATTAATACGCAATATTCTTATTCTTTCTTAATTATTGAATATATTTATTTTCTTATCAAATTCTACAATAAAAACTTATTATTGTAATAAAACCTTCACTATCTGGTATCCCGGACTTCAACTATTTAGAATCATTGATTAAATTTATTCTACTTGGCCTATCGTCATAATTACGACATAGGTCAGAAAATGTTCACTGTTTTTCTATAATTATATAAATAAATTTTGCACATTCTCATCTAATAAATCGCACCAAGGACTTAGAAAAGTCGTGACCGTTTCAAGGACGATTCAGTACCGAAGGACATGTCTAATCTTCGAGCCAAAACGTGTGCCCCTCTTACGCAAGCTCGCTGTGTGCTTGTATTTTTTATGTGCAATCGAATGATCGACTATGTTAGGAGGCGAAATAAGAGCGAGCAAAGAGATTAAAGTTTCAACTTCTTTCTTTAGTTTCTTCGTTATTATCTACTTTCATTCATTTAATTTATAATCTGAGAGAGCTACATCGCTCTACAATGCAAACTTACGTGTCGGAATCGTTTGTATGAAAAAAAAAACCACAAATAAAGACGTTTTATTACCCCAGAATATTATTCATAAGTAGTTGTAACGATTCCACATTCGGAATTTGTACTATCTTAATTTTAACTGTCCTTGAACTTAACGTCAATTAAATAAGTCAACTGATGGCGAGCCATAAAAAGATTACAGCACAGGCAGACACTTATATAAAGACTGATAATCCAAAGGGCTTGGGTTTCAAGGACCAAGGAGATGCGCCGCATCTGTCGATTTTCCAAATATTGTGATTCGAGCGACGAGGCTGCGCGACTCTCTAGCGCAACTTTGCGGGTATTGTACCGGTCTCGTGATCGTGCGTCTGAACTACGTTAGCGCTAGTGCCTATATGATCTCGCGCGCTGATTCCGCGCGCGCCTCCCGAGCACCGGCGAGCTGGCAACGTTGCTCTCACGCATGAAATAGTCGCGCGACGCAGCGAGCGCGCAAAATAGGAATTCGCGTTCGCTCGTCACAAAGGTTTAACAGAAATAATAATTTCCGTTATACAGGGTATATAGGGTGACAGACAAAGAATTTGAATCCTGATATCTTTTAAACTAAACGGTGTTATAAGCTGCAAGAAGGACCTAGCCGAAGTGATCAAGAGATCAATATTTTTCCAAAATTTCAACTGAATTAAAGCCTTTTTACTCTCGTGATCGTACGACATAGAAACCCCATTTTTTTTTTATTTTTATCAAAAAAATACATCTGCTTTCTCTGCAAAAATCGCAAGCCCAGATCTGAGGCCGTGGAGAAGACGAGGCATGTTAGTAATGGGAAGGACGTGCAAGCACCAAATGTGCCTTTGGCGCTGTCAACACCCAACTCTTCGCACAACGTCCTCCTACCCATAACTAAAGCGCGCACTGGCGCAACGCGAGTTGCTGCTTTGATGACATCTTCGCGCTCAGGTGCAGCATTACCTCGGTCACCTAAAACCACCACTACGGCAAATGGCGAAGGCTGCTTTCACGCGTTTTAATACGAAAGACATTGAGGTTGCCAAGTTCGACGAGAGAGTTGCCAAAAGCTTGTTCCAAACGAATATTTTTATTAATGAGGCTCTTAATTCGAGCGCTTACTCCAAGTTCAAGGATTTAAAATTGACAGCGAAGAAACTTGGTTTTAAGTTCGTGTGGCACAGGCGTGGCAGGCTTCTCGTACAAATGCGGGAGGGGGTGCAGGCGCACACGTTCACGACCGCATCGGATCTTAACGCGATAGTTAGCTTGTATAACGGAGGCTTGGCCTCTTCCGGCATTGTCTCGCCGTCGACTGTACCGTCTGCTACCACCTCAGCCAGTATGAGGGCGGCCACATGTGTTGAGCCATCTCTCTGCCCTTCCGTTAACACTACGGCTCCCGCGCCTTCTGCGTGACTGGGATCACCGGTCATATCCGCGGGTGGAGCTCTTCGTGCTGGCTTTGTCAACATTACCTCGCTGCGCGCTCACATCGGTCAACAACCCTCTTATCGACTTTTTGCAGTCGCGGAGACCCATCTTGATTCTCGGATCACGGAGGGGTAGGTTGGCGTTGAGAATTTTTCCATGATAAGACAGGATCGTAACTCCGAGGGCGGCGGGCTGGCTCTGTATGTCCACAACTCGCTTAAGGTCTCCGTTATCGCGCGGTCCAATACTGAGCAATCGGGGAAGCCGGGGATCCCTGAGTATCTGCTCTGCAGTGTTCAACAGGGCCGTTCGGCGCCTGTATTTGTCGCGGTTATATATCGTCCCCCTTATGTTCCGTTTTTTCAAGGGACTGACTTAGTTGAGCAGCTTCGTGCGTGCGCTGGTGACTTCAGCCATAAAATCATTATGGGTGACCTTAACGCCAACCTCCTCTCTACATCGTCCGACGCGAGGTTTGTGCGCGACCTTGCGAGCGATCAGGCTCTGAAAATTGTGGAGCACGGTGCGACGCACCACACGGACGTATCTCACACGTGGATCGATGTGATTCTCGTGGACAAAAACGATGAGATCGTGGTTTCGGGGAATCGTCTTGCGCCCTTTCGCAGTCATCATGCTATTATAGATGTCAGTATTACTTCACACCATAGTTTCTGTTATGCCTTCCTCTTTCACCTACTGGGATTTTAAGTCAATTGACTCTGTTAACCTCATTTCTGCTCTCTTAAACTTGGGTCTCTTAAACAGGAGAGTGGGCGCTCCTCAATTGCCCGAATTTCGACGTAGATGCGGGCTTGACTTGCCTGAGCTCAAATCTCGTGCAGGCCTTGGATGCCGTCGCTCCCCTCAAGACGTTTGCGCCTAAGCATAAGCTGCATCCCCCGTGGGTGGACGATGATCTCCTCTATCTTTATAAAAAACGCGACGCGGTGCGGAAGCGCTATCGCAAAACGGGACTTGGCAACCTCTGGGAAGAGTATCTTGGACTGGCGAATCAGAATAGAATTTTCGAGGCGCTTGCTGATAAAAAAGATATTTGGAAGAAGTTGCGCACCCTTGGCTTATTACCCTCTTCCAAAGAGTATTTACATGGTTTCACCCCGGAGGAGCTCAACTCTCATTTTGCCGGCGTGTCGGTCTCGGATTCGGAGTGTGCGAAGGAAATGGAGATTATTGCAGCATCGGCCTCCGAGGAAGGCTTTGTTTTTAATGAAATTTCCATCGCAAATGTAATTCTTACCATTTCCCACTTTTCCTCGCGCGCTGCAGGGGAGGACGGCATCCCTCTTGAAGTGATAGCTAAGTCTCTCCCTATTATTGGTCCGCGCCTCGTCAACCTGTTCAACTCGTCTCTCTCGCGTGGTGTTTTTCCGGGTGCTTGGAGGAGGGCTCACTCGGTGCCACTAAAGAAGACCGCCACTTCTTCTTCGGTTTCGGATTTTCGGCCCATCACTATCTTGAGTTTCCTGTCGAAAGTCCTGAAGAAAATCGTCCACTCGCAGCTGATGGGGTTTCTTGAGTCGAATAACATCCTGAATCCTCTTCAGGCGTGCTTCAGACGTTTCCACAGCACTCAGACCGCGCTGCTTAAGCTCATGGAGAACATTCGTAAGGGCATTGATGATGTCGATGTGCTTGTAATGTCGAAACTTGTAACTTTCCTTCTCTTATTCGACTTTAGCAAAGCCTTCGATACCATTTCTCCTACCAAATCGCTCCGTAGGCTGATCAAGATGGGATTATCCAGAAATGTAGTCCTGTGGCTTAAGTCTTACATCTCTGACCGGCAACAGAAAGTTGTTACAAAATCTTTTGGACAGTCGGATTGGCACTCAACCAATCTTGGGGTTCCACAGGGCTCGGCTCTGAGCCCCCTTCTCTTCAGCCTTTATATTAATAACATCGCGGAGACGCTAAATATCAGTCACGTTAAGCATCTGCTCTATGCAGACGACCTCCAAATTTACACGTAAGTGGAGATGTGTGAGCTTGACCTTGGAATAGCGCGTCTGTCGGACGCAGCACGGGCGGTGTCGGCGTGGGTGAGAGACTCTGGTCTTTACCTGAATGTTCGGAAGACGAAAGCCATTTTCTTCGGGTCTGAGCATAATGTGAACATCTTAAATCATCTTGGTCTTCCGGGAATTGAGCCGGAGGCTGGGGCTCTCGTTCCTTTCGAAGGAAAAGTAAAAAATGTTGGTATCGTCATGGACTCGAAGCTCTCCTGGAAGCCTCACGTCGAGTGCTTAACGAAGAGTTAATCGCGTCCTCTACGGCTTAAAGTTTTTCCGAGCCTGTACCATCGAGGCTCTGTGCAGGCAGTTGGCCGAAGCGCTGGTTGTTCCTTACTTGGGTTATTGCTCTCTTGTTTACCTCAATGTGTCCAGGGAGCTTCGAGTCAGACTTCAGCGTCTTCAAAACGTGTTCGTGCGATATATCTGTGGGGTTAGCCGATATGATCATATCACGCCGCACCGCCAGAGGTTGGGATGGCTCACTGTCGAGCAGCAAGTGGATTACTTCTCGTCTCTACTTCTCTATAAAATCATATCTATAAATAAGTCGTCTTATCTCTGCGACTTGTTTTGTTTAATATTCCGCGCGCACATCCTCCAGAGGCGACGGCAAAGAGCTAGTGGTTCCTCGTTCACGTACATTCCTTTAGGGCTCGTGGAGCTCGGCTCTGGAACACCCTGCCTCGTAACATTAAGCTGCGGCTCTCGCTTGGCACTTTTAAGACAGCTCTACGAGAGCACCTGCAAGTTGCTCACGTTGTATGTGATAAATGTTGTAAATATCGGTTTGTATCCGTATCTATATATTGTATTTAATTATTGATGTGCGTACTATGTTTCTGTACGATGACTTCGTCTCTGTTCTGGCTTTGATAGCCCTTGTACACTGTATGTTATATTATAACTGTATGTTAATTCAAATACATCATACTCTTACTCTTACTCTTACACACACACACAAACGCACGCACAGAGCCATCCGGACGGATATTTTCTAAAAACGCATAATTTGTACTCCAAACACCACCTAATGCGTTTCTACGAAGTTTTAGCAAAACTGAAAATTTTACTATTACAAAGTTTCCTCTAAGTAGAAAGCAAAACGCGCCTGAAGTATATTGTATTATTATTCTAATGTAATGTTCTTCTGACGGTACCTCTTAGCTGGTGTGAAAAACTGTCATCTTAAACTTTAAACTTTAAACGAACGTTGTTCCGGACGTAACCAACGTCTACTACGGATAAGAGCAGTGGGACCCCTGGTAGAAACGGTTAATAAGCTAAGTTTTAAGACACTTAGCTAAGTTGTGGTTAACGATTTAACTAAATAAGCGTTTAACCGTTATAAATGCATAGATATGACGCATTAACTCATGATAATAGGAAACTTTTGCTTGAAATTTGTCAAATGACTGTTACAATCCAAAAATTGTAGAAAAATACGTTACAATCGTAAAAAATCCAAATATTCGTAATAAGATATATATACGTTTTAATGCCAAAAAAAAGGGAAAAACAATTTTTAACTTAATAATAATACTGATGTGGTATTATAGATACGCATCACTAAAATATTAGCAATATTTTAATTTAATTTTTTACATTCAAATTTGATAAAACTGGCCAAATAAACTTAACTTTTTAACGAATTTCAACCGTTAATTTTCTACCACGGACGTATTTATTTTATTAATATTTATTTTGCCTTAGTATTAGTTTTAGCGTATTCTACAAAATCTACCTGTCATTATACATTACAGGAACATTATACGTACGATGACATTGTTAATTGTTTCGTCGAGATTCTCGGGGTCGAGCGAAAGGCTAGGTGCGGCGAAATGCGAGGACAGGCGCGAGCCCACGTGATAGAGTGGGGGGAGCGAACGAGGCTCGACGCTGGCGCGGTTCGAGGAATTTTATCGCTACGATAGAGAACCACCAGCACTCGAAGCGAGCGGACGTGTGTCAGGAGAAAGATTCGTGTGAAGCCGGTTGAAGCCTGACGATTCGAACTGAGAGAAGAAGACGTTGACGGAAACCAGAGGAGTCAATCAAAGCTTCCAAACACGATAGCTACAGCTTTCGGCAGGTCTCATTTATCAGTTTCGAGGGACAACGTCGTTCGCAGCGCGCGTCGCCTGGCGGCGCCTTGCCGGAGGTCGGGCATTTCGTAGAACCGCTTCAGAGTTTGCTGAATTCTACGACGCTTCATCTTTCCCTTTAATCGCAGGTACGGTTATACGACCGACATTAGTCTATTTAGTCAAGGCAAGTCAGAACTATTAGTCGTTAGAAACTTTAACATTATATATATAAGCGGAGGCGGGATGTCGAACATCCTCGGCCCGAATTCAAACACTCGTTTACCTCGCGTGCGTTTTGTTGTTTTGGCGGGATGTCGAGCATCCTCAGTCCAAGATGCGTCACATCGTTCTCGTATCCCGTGTACGTGCGATATACAGCAGGATGGAGTCCTCAGCTGCGGCCATGAAGGTCAATGTCTCAAGTTCGCGAAATTGTAATTCTATACTCGACAGACAGTTGAGTCTACACGCAAATAACCAAAATTGTTAACTAAGAGACTTATTTTCAGCGTAGCAGTTAAGAAAGAAAATTTTATCGTTAAATTTCATTGTTGCGGTCTTCTCTAATTTGAATCATTAATGAAGAAAATCTTTGTATTGTACTCTATAGCGAATTAACGCGTGTGACAAACAATAAATGAACACTAATTCTTAAAGTTATTCAGAGTCAGATATTTTATTTTTTGAGTCAAATTAATTTGCTCCCTTCTTTTGTGATATCTATATATTATGAGATCTAGGTAGGCAATATACTTTAAATTTTTAACTAATTTAGAATTTGAAATTATGCAGATTTTTGTCTCGATTAAATGAGGAGAGGTGATTTGAGATTTGTGATCGCAGTGATTCAGTTAATTGTAAAAAGGGTATTTCTGTGATCTTTTGAAACTTAATTTATAGTTTTAAACTGTTGATGACGTATTATATTATAATTTGAAATATCAACGTAATAAATATACGTCGTTCTCAAGTCTGATTAACCGAGACAGAAGTTTACATTCAATATAAGAATAAAGAAGAAAAAAAGGAAGTAGAGATAGACAAAGAGAAAAAGTAGAGAGGAAGTGGAGGGGAAGTGCAATAAAATATAGTATAAATATATAGCATAAAAATGAAGTGGAGGGAAGTGAGGGAGTTAGTGGAGGGGTAAGCCAAGGAGAGTGAAGGAGCAGTGTAGGGAAGTGGAGGTAAATGGAGGGGCAAATTCTGATCGAAATAATATTATTTTTAAAACATATATAAATAAATAAATAAATAAATAAATATATATATATATAGAGAGAGAGAGAGAGAGAGAGAGAGAATTGAAGAGAGAAACTCATATATATATATATATATATATATATATATATATATATATATATATAT
>JAZHPH010000508.1:0-49011 GCA_037356405.1 Nasonia oneida | reverse complement strand
GAAGTATGTTTATTAGACCACAAATACGTACGAAAAAACCGACCTAAAGTAACTCTATCTGTTATTGGAAGCTGGAAACATCAAATTATCCATACTAGGCATTATGTATACTGGGCACATCCCCCCTAATATATTTAAAAAATATGCACTTACGTAAATATTCATAGTTAATTTCGTCTTCGGATTAGTAATAAAATAGATAAAATATGAGATTAAGGTAAGAGATTAAGTAATTGTATTCGTAGAAATGTTACGAATAGTTTAATTACAAATATAATACAATAAATTGAACTATTATGCTATTATATACACTAAATATTTTGTGATTCAAATTCATCATTTGTGATCATTTCAGTCTCGTCCTTTTCAGAATCACTGCATTCGTCGTCAATTTCTACTTCATCAAATGTTGACTCAAGAAGACTAAAAAATCAAATTTAAAATAAAGGAGACAAGTAACACATTTTTATTTCCAATACTCACTTTTTCTTTATGTAATTCTCAACTTCAGCTGAAATTTTATGTTTGCGCAAAACAGCTATTCTCTTTTTTATTCCGATGAGGGATATTAAAGGATCACTCATTTCAATCGCTCTGTTGTATACATCTGTAATACGATTTATTCGAGAATTTTTACGACAATGATCTTGTGTGTTTGACCTATAGTACTTGTGCCATGATTCTAGGCTCAACCTCGCCGACTCCAAATCATCGCTACACGGCCCATCTACAGCCAGCAACCCGAGGACGCCCAGCACTAGCCCCTTCACAGCGAACGTGCCTGGGCCTCTCCTCCAGCTCCAGCGGCAGCAGCACGAGCAGCGCGCCCGCAGCCTTCGCCGAGCAACGACATCGCATCAGCGTAAGGTTTCGCTAGCACCAGGTATCGCATTGCCTTTCCTTTTTTTTCCACCGACGGCGCGCGACGACGAGTCGCTCTTTTTCGCCAGTCCCGCGCGCGTGAAGGAAGCAATAATCGCCGGAGCGAGTCGCTCTCTCTTCGCTCCGCGCGCAATACCTGGTGCACGCGGCCGCACATCATCGCCGCGACGCGCGTGCCGCTGAGCACACTCATAAATCTCTCTCCCCGCGCCCGCTCACGACCTTGCCCCGAACGCTCAAGGTCAAGGCCGTTCGAGCTGCGCAACAGAAGCCCGCGCATTTTAGCCGCCATTTTTCTTTCCGCTCGCTCTCTCTCGCGCGCGCTCCGCATAGCCGCGCAGAGCGGCGGCCATCTTGTTTTCGCTCTCTCTCCAGCGTTCGCTCGCTGCCTCGCCCCGCGCGCCGCGACCGAGGTCCGCTTGAGCAAACGCACGCCGCGTCGGTTCGTCGTGTACGACGCGGCCATCCTTTTTTTTTTTTTTTTCTTCCACGTTACCATCGTGCGCGCTCGCCGCCTCCCAACGCGCGCGTGGTCGAGGCCGCTGGAGCAGGCGTGCGTCGCGTTCGCTTCGCCCTCGTCACGAGTGGCCGTCCGCTTCGTAGAGTGTGGAGCAGCGCCCCGCGCGCGTCTCGCTGGCTCCACTCCCTTCTGTCGTGCGCCAGCGGCAAGCCCGCACAGCCCGCCACACCGCGGTGCTCCGAGCGCACAACACCAGTTCGCGTAGCGAATCTCGTGCCGCTTTGCGGGCAGCCGCACGCCGCGCACTAAATTTCTCCGCGCGTAGCTCGCCCGACGATTCGATGCTGCACAGCCCAGTGCCTGGACAGCAGCCCGCCAACGGCCAAAATATGTTGCTCGCTCAGCAGAACTTCGAGCTTAACGCTCCGCCGCACGGCGCGGCTAATAACGAGCAGCAGCAGCCTCACAACAGGCTCCAGCAAAATCGCGCATTGATCGAAGACGACGACGCGAACGGCGTCGAGGCGATCTCTAAATGCTCCCTTCCTAATTATTGGAGTTTTAACCCCAGATTGTGGTTTGCACAGGCGGAGTCGGCGTTCCAGTCCAACAGAATCATCAAAGACAGCAGTCGCTACAACCTCCTCGTCTCGAACCTGCCACCAGAAGTAGCGCAGGAGGTCTCCGACATTATCCTGGCACCACCAGCAGAGCACCGCTATGAGACCTTGAAGGCAGCGGTAATCTCACGCCTCGCAGCATCGGCCGACCAGCAACTCCATCAGCTCCTCAACGAGGTGCAACTCGGTGACCGCACGCCTTCCCAGCTGCTTCGGTACATGCGCCGCCTGGCCGGAAACGCCATCTCCGACGAGGCGCTACGCATCAGATGGCTCGACCTGCTTCCATCCCAGGCCAGCCGCATGTGCCGCGTGCTCAGGACGTCCACGCTGGACGAGCTCGCCACGCTCGCCGACGAACTCGTCGCGCCAACCCCATCAGTCAGCGCAGTCTCGCGCCCCAGCTCGCCAGCATCGAGCGGCATCGTTTCTGGTACCACCACGCCGCTCCCACAACACGAGGTTGTCTCGCTCCGTCTCGCCATGTCGCAAATTTCGGCCACGCTGCAGCAGCAGTCGCTCGTCCTGCAGTCAATACTGACGGCGCTCGCAACGAAACAACAACAGCAACAACAGCAACCGCAGACGCAGAGGCGCAGCCGCTCGCGCACGCCCGTCAGTCAGCGCCAGCCACGGAGCGCGTCGCAACCATCGTCCACCGCAAACCCAGCATGGTGCTGGTATCATCAGAGATTCGGAAGCGAGGCAACGCAGTGCAGGCCTCCATGCTCCTACCCGACGCAGGGAAACTGTTAGCGCCGCCGCCCCCGCAGGCAGCCGCGGTTGGTGCTAACGACGAACAGCGCCTGCACGTCCTCGACCGCTCGTCTGGACTTCGCTTCCTCGTCGACACGGGCTCAGCCGTTTCGCTGTTGCCCCGCAACTTTCTCAAGAGAACACTACAACGAGGCCCTCTCAAGCTGAGCGCAGCTAACGCCACGTCCATCGACACGTTCGGCGCACACCGCATGGACGTGGACCTTCGCCTGCACCGGCCTCTCTCGTGAAAGTTCATCGTAGCAGACGTCTCGAATCCGATCCTCGGCGCCGACTTTCTCGCCCACTACGGGCTCGTCGTCGACGTTAAAAGGAAACGTATCCTCGACACCGACACCTCAAGACACGCAACATGCTCGCTCAAATCGCCAGAGATCCACTCCGTAGAAGTGTGTATATCAGCGGATGTAGCAGAAGGCATCTTCGCCGACCTGATGCGGCAATACTCGGACCTCGCAACCCCAGGCAGCACAACCATCGTCCTCCCGGGCCTCGACGCGCAGCATCACATCACCACAACCGGCCCTCCCGCAGCAGCCAAGGCTCGTCGACTCCTTGGCCCTCGACTCGAAGCCGCACGTGCGGAATTCAAGGTATTGTTGGAGATGGGGATAGTGCGCCTGTCAGACAGCTCCTGGGCTAGCCCGCTACGCCTCGTCCTTAAGCCAGATGACACCTACCGCATCACTGGCGACTACAGGCAGCTAAACAGCCGCACCGTGCCGGATCGCTACCCGCTCCCAATAATTGAAGATCTCCTGCTCGCGCTAGGAGGCACAATTTTCTCTGTCGTCGATTTGAAGAAAGCTTTTTACCAGCTTCCGATTGCGCCCGAGGACGCGCACAAAACCGCCATCATCACCCATTCGGGCTATTTGAATTCACCAGATCGTCGCTGGGCCTGCGCAACGCCGCCCAGTCTCTGCAGCGAGCCATGGACCAGCTTCTTCGAGACCTGCCATTCGCTCGTGCGTACCTCGACGATATAATCGTCGCCTCCAACAACGAAGAAGAGCACGTTGGTCACCTCAGAACCCTGTTCGACGTTCTTCGAGCGGCCAACATCAAAGTAAACCCAGAGAAATGTGTCCTGGGGAAGAAGCAAGTTACGTACCTGGGCTACTTGGTCTCCGCCGAGGGCTCAAGGCCACCACAAGACAGAATCGACGCTATTCAAGCCTTTCCGAAGCCTGGCAACTCCGCCCAGCTCCGCCGATTGCTGGGCCTCATCAATTACTATCGGCGCTGCATCCCAGGCGCAGCTCGCCTCCTCGCACCGCTGAACGACCTCCTGCGGCACATTCCACCGAAGAAGAAGGCCATTCCCATCACCTGGACGCCCGCCGCGGAGGAAGCCTTCAGCGCGTGCAAGGGCGCACTCGCTAACGCCGCCAGCACGACATTCTTGCGCGACGACGCGCCGAGGAGGCTGCTCGCCGACGCCTCTGACCACGCAATCGGCGCGGCTCTCGAGCAGCAAGACCCGGATGGCTCGTGGAAACCCCTGGGCTTCTTCTCAAGGAAGCTCTCCAACGCAGAAAGAAACTACAGCACGTACGACCGCGAGCTCCTGGCAGCCTTCGCGGCTATCAAGCATTTCAAGGGGATTCTCGAGGGCGGCCCTTTCACGCTCGTAACCGACCATAAGCCGCTCACCTTCGCCGCACAGCAGCCATCGGAGAAAGCATCACCTCGCCAAGCACGCCAGCTTGACTATATCCTGCAATTCCAGGTCACACTCGCATACACGAAGGGTCCAGACAACGTGGTCGCCGATGCTCTTTCCAGGGTCGAGACGATTGGCATGCCAGCCAATTTGGACCTGGCGACGCTCGCCCAACACCAAGCAACCGACCCAGACCTGCCACACATCCTCGAAGCTCCAACACCGTCTTTAGTGCTACGCCCGCTCGACATCGACCAGACGACGCTTCACTGCGCGATAGACGGCAACCAGGTGAGACCGTACATCCCTCGACAGCTCCGGAAGACCGCGTTCGACGTCACACACGGCCTTTCGCACCCGAGCGTTCGAGCGTCCATCCGCCTTATCGCGCAGAAGTATGTGTGGCCGGGTATGCGCAAGGACATCGCGCGCTGGGCTAGCAACTGCGTCCAGTGCCAGCAATCCAAGGTGCATCGCCACAACCGTGCTGTTCTGGGGGACTTCGCAGCTCCAGACGCTAGATTCAACCACATCCACTTAGACATCGTCAAGATGCCGCTGCACTCCGGCTTCCGATATTGTCTGACCATCATCGACCGCTTCACGAGGTGGCCTGAAGCCATCCCAATGCCGGACCAGCAGGCCATAACGACCGCCAGGGCTTACTTCGGACGCTGGATCGCTGTCTACGGCACACCTTTAACGATTACGACAGACCAGGGAGCACAATTTGAAGCCGCCCTGTTTTCAGAATTAGCAAAGCTCATCGGCGCCAGCAGGGTTCGCACGACACCGTATCATCCCCAGTCAAACGGCATGGTCGAGCGCTTCCATCGTACGCTCAAGGGCGCCTTAATGTGCTGCGCACCCACGCCTTGGCCCGACGCTCTTCCCGCTGTACTTCTCGGACTGCGCACGACCTTCAAGGAGGATCTCCAGGCATCGCCAGCCGAGATGTTGTTCAGCACGACACTCCGCATCCCAGGCGACTTCTTCGTCCCGTCTAGTCATCCTGGAGCCAACGCACCCGCTTTCGTCGCCGAGCTGAGAGCGCTGATGCAGAGGCTGCGCGCCGTACCTGGATCCAGGCACGCACCGCCTCTCGCGCCTTTCTTTCATCCCAACCTTCGCACGTGCACGCACGTCTTTAGACGTGTCGAGACGGTTCGGCAGACGCTGCAGCCACCCTACACCGGCCCATATCGAGTCCTGGAGCGCCTGAGCGACCAGGTTTACCGAGTCGAGATCAACGGCCAGTCCAAGGCCATCTCCACTGCATCGCTGAAGCCAGCTTTCCTCGAGTCGGCGGATCGAGAGGACTCTCCGCCGGCTCCACAGCCTCCAGCTCAACCTGGCTCGCAGCCTGCCCAGGCGCCGGCCCCACCATCTCCAGCATCCCAGTCGTCGGCGGATCGAGAGGACTCTCCGCCGGCCCCACAGCCTGCCCGGGAGCAGGCCTTTCCACCTGCGATTCCACAGCGGTCGGCGGATCGAGAGGTCTCTCCGTCGGCCTCACCGCCTCCGGTGCCGCGGCCAGAGCCGCCGCCGGCCCTCCATCCGTCCCAGCAGCAGGCCGCACCACCAACGCCCGGCCTGCCACCCTCGGCAGTGCGACCAGCCCAGAACCACACCCTCAACAGGCAACCACGGCGACATCGTGTATCGTTCCTCCTGGCACCTGACGTCGTCACTGGCGGGGGAGTAGCTGTGGGGGCTCCCGCCGACCACCACCGGAGCCACCGACGGAAACAGCGCCTGGTCCCCAGGCCCGACTTCACTTAAGCAGTCGCGCTTTCCGGCCACCTCCGCTCCGCGGCGCCCCCTCCGAGCCGCCACGATGGGTGGCGATCAGGCGACGCGGCGTGGCTCGAGCGCCATGTTAGATCAGAACGCTCTGGTGCTTCGAACGAGCAACACGCATCAGAGCTTATAAGAGAGAGAGAGTTTAAGCTAAATAAAGAGTCTTATATTTTATTAAATTGACTTCACATTTATTACGACACCCTATCGAGCCGGCGAGTTATCTGCGAACTTGGAGAATCCCGATTCGCACTCCTTTTCCAAACATATTGCCGTCTTGTGTACTCGTTTGTAATTAAGAAAGCTAAGGCCGAACTGGGCGTATGCCTTTCTCGAGGATCATTTATTTCGTTTTGTTCATCCTGTCTGTTGTTACTTTTCAAGTTGATCATATTTTTTGCGATAGATATTACTGTCTCATTATAGTTGGGATCACTGAGCAGATTATGAGCTCGTCTACGCAAAGTTGATTCTGATGCATTTTTCAACGTACTTCTTTTTCGACCACTGTTAATGCTAAGTCAACCGCCTTTTTTTGGCCTTCCTTTTACGTTAGAATTCCTATTATTCTTCCTTTTTCATCCCATATTGCACCTCTGATTAATTGGAGTAAAATTCACAAAAAGCTCTAATTTCGAATTATATTATTATCATACGGGTTTCTATATTTTGATAACTGAACTTATTGTAAAGAATATCTATAATATACAAACAAACAAAAAATATTATTTTAAAAGTACTATAATTTAAAGTAACTTTAAGATAACTATTCTTGTAAAACTAACAAATAAAATGTAAAATTTTAACCAATAAATTTATGACAATATCACTCAAATATACAAAGACGGTTACTTAAGTTTCTTATAATGTGTTAATAGTAGCATTCATTATATTGCAAATACAACAGTTACTTAAAAAATTATAATTATTGTGATAAATAAAATAGTTGAAATAATATTATAGAGAAATGTTACTCTTTTAAAAATTTTAAATACACTAATTTTTGGATGCTTTTATGAAAAAAATTATGGCTTTAAATGAGTTTTAAAATATTACTTTACACTTTCCTTTATTTTATGTCATGATTACACGTGATATGTACAATTAATTAAAAAAGTTAACACCACTTATGAAAATCGCGATGTAAGTAAATGTACGTATGAAATATCTTATTATATTTTTGCTATGCACACATCAACTGTCAAAGTTGTACTAATACTCATGACACGCTAAAATTACGTTATGAACAACATTCTTTCAAAATAATAGGTAAAATTTCAAGAACTGTAGTTCTGACGAAGAAGAAAACAAGTCAGGAATCGGTAAAGTACACAGTTCTAAACAAAGCAAAACAACGCAGTTTCTCGTGTTTATTATTTTGATGTATTAAAACTTTGTAAATTACAATATACCTATTACATGTCGATTCAATTTTTTTTTTAATAAATCTTATTGCCGATTTATATAAATTTCAACATTTAAATAACACCTCATTTATGCAGATAAATGTGATTGAAAATTGCAGGGGTGGTTAGAAAGTTTTGGACAAACTCATTTCTATGTATTGTTTCGCCTCACAGGAACCTAATTATTATAGATTTTATTATTTATTTATTTAAAAAATAAATTTTTATATTCTTATATTATTAATAATACATATATAGCATATAAATATTAATTCGTTTGCATATACCAAATTTATCAAAACATGACAATATTTGATCAAACTTGAAAATACAACCGAATGACTGACATAATTATTTAAGGGGATATCTGCGACAAAAAATATGAGCCAAAACAATAATTAAATTTGAGAAAAGCAAGGTGTCATGCGTAGTTGTAAGCTAGTTTAAAGTTTTGTAACTCCCCTGCAATTTTAAATCACGTTTATCTGCATTCATAACGTGTTATTTAGTGTTAGAGACGATCAAACGTTCAAGAGGACCTAAAATAAAGTTAGATTAGTGATTAGTGGGATAAAACACATAAAAATAAGCTTTTTATCTAATTTTTTGCTTACTTTTGCGAGTCTTATCCGAGTAAAACTTCTTTTTGGAGTATTTTTTGAGGTTATGAAAGAACCGGGGCTACATAGCAAAACAATGGTGGATTCGTCTTCAGCGGGCAAAAATACATAAGGATAAGTTTTTTTCTCATTTTTTCTCTGCTCCAGCAAGTATTAAATAAAGAGTTGTTTCCTTTTTTGCGCTAAAACGCGCGCACTCATGCGTAAATGTGGGTCGTATGACGTATTTATTATACAGTTTATGTAATCAAACATATATTTACCATCAGCATTATAAAAAACATAAAATGACAGAGTTTTATATCTGTATAGAATGAGAACAAATCCTATGGAGTCATAAAAGACAAAATTTTGGCGATTCTACACGTTTTTCCCAATTTTCTGGATGAAAAAAAAATCCTACAAAATTTTAAGGGGTAGTTTTGAATTCAGCGGGAAAAAATACATAAAAATATCGTTTACAAACATTAAATAAAAAAAAATCCATTGATCTACAGTGACTTTTGTGATTTTTTTGCGAAAACCGTCAACTTTAACGAGTTATTCTGAACCATACAGTAAACATCAACATTTCTGGTCATTTTTCTGTGATTTCTGATAGTTCGAACATCATCTTCCAAAAATATCATGTTGATCGACCGACTGGATTCGGACTTATTTGATTTTGAAACAGGAAAAGTCGAAATATCCCATAGTGCGGCGTCTTTTCGCGTACGCAAAACCCCATTCGCGTATACACAAAGGCTCCCCACTCTTACCCCAAACTCTTTCGCACGCGAAGAAAATTTTTCGTAGGCTTCGCGCGCGAGCTGCACTTTTCTGAGACGCTTCGCACGCGAAATGTAATAACAAGTAATCCCTGGCGCTCTCCGCGGGATGATCCTCTTCGTCGTTGGCCTCCGCAATGTTCTTCGCGTTCTCCCCGGTGAGCTTGTCGGCCATCTTCAAAATGTCGTCGAGCACTTGACAATACCAGAGATGAGGATCGTACAGCTTGATCGTCGCTAAGTGACGAGAGCACTCGCCGCTTGCTGTCTGTCTCTGGTCTCCTTCTTGAAGAGGGTCTCGTCGCTCTGACCGAAGCTTTCCACTAGAAACGCGCCGGTTTTGCCCAAGACCAAGTAATTGTTCAGCTCAGGTCTGATCGGCAGCGCCTTGTCCCTCTCGAGCTCTTTGTCTGACATGGGTTTGCGGACGCTCGTCACTTTGACTTCGTGAATAGAGAAATCGGTTCTGCCGTTCTCCTCTTCGCTCCGCAGCAGCTTGCTCAATACGCTGGCGATTTCGCTGGGATCGAGGAATCTCAACGCGCAGGCCAGCAAACCGTTCGCAGGATTTGTCGTGAAACAAATAGTACGCAGCTTCCTTACTCTCGTTTCCGAGTTCTTCCTCGAATTTTCAGATTGCGAAGTACCCTTTGTTGGCCTCCACGATGCCGAAGCGACAATTTTCGAAGAACTGCTTTAATCCGCGCTTCAGGCTCGGCAAGTCCGAATCGCCGGAAGACTGCAGCTCGCCGACGATGCAGGATTTCTCGAGTTTGATGGCCGCCTTGCGCTTTCTGTGATAAAGAATGTTTTTCAAATTCTTCAGAGCTGGCACCTTTTGCCCGTCGTCAACCTGCGTTCAAGCATACGCACTGGGCGTTAAATAGCGAGCCCCCTCTGCAACGGAAGGAGCGCGGATAGAGTGTCGGTGATTCACCTCATCGCCAGCTGGTGGAATGCACCAATTGTAGAAGATGTTGCCTTTTCGAACGACGTCGTCGACGTCCTCCCGAGTCCAGTTGGCGGGCGCGATGGTCCTGGCTGAGAGCAGAGCTGCGACGGGTATCCCGAGCCCCTGAACTATCCGGCTGTGAGCCTCGAAGCCTTCGTCCTCGCTGTTCAGGCTGCCGCAAAGAATTCAGCTCTTGCTAGCCACAGCTGGCCTGAAAGAGTTTTAGTCGCGGACTTCCTGCACGTCGTCAACGACCTCGACCCGGCTAATCGTGAAACGGTCGTTTGATTTTGTCGCGTCGAGGTTCCTCAGAAAGTGGCCGCGCAGCGAGCTCAGCCTCGAGAACCTGATGACGCAGCACTTGCTGGTCGCCTTTTTCTCCTTTTCTTCGTCTCAAGCACGCGCAAACCGGACATGTCGCAGGACTTGGAGTCGAACAGATAGAAATAATCGTCTTGCGTCAATATGGCGACTGCCGTTGACGAGCACTCGAGCAATCCATTCGCGTGCTTCGCGAAGAACTCCTCCAGGCCCTGGTTTAAGCTCAGTACCGCTGGATCTTTCGACGTTATAGTGCCGACGACTGTCAGCAGGTCCACGTTTAGTATCATCCTTCGCTCGTCAATCTTGGCCGAGCGTACGTGCCATTGCGATTACGGCTGGGCCTCTCAGCGCATTCTAGAGAACAATTGAATCACCTCGAATCACGCGCTGTCCAGATACGCGACGGTCACAGTCTTGACGCTCGGTTTGGCGGCTCTGACTTGCGCGAAGATCGCGTCTCCCATGGCGAGCACCTCGTCGAGGCCCTTTCTCAGCCAGCTTCTCACGGGCCGAGATTTCTTCACGCCTATCGCCATGACGCAGTTGGCCGCGCTCTAGACGCCCTTTGCCTTGTAAGCGTCGCTTGCCCTCGTGCGTCCAGTCGTGCAGGATGAGCGTCGCGTCCGCGCCGCGCCCTCGCAGGGGAGCGAATGCCGTGGGTACGTCGACCTTGACATCGTCGTACGCGAACCTCTTGTTCGCGATGTTCTGCTGCGCCAGCGTCTACGTCGCGAGCTTGGACTAGATGGCCTGGTTCGTGATCTCGATACTCAGCGGCAGCTTCTTGACGACGCGACGCGCGTTCGAGGAAATCTTCCGCCACGGCCCTTCTCGACGGCTTCGCGCCGTCCAGCTCGCAGTCTCTGTGATCGTCGACGGGGTTGATGGACTACAGGAGCTTCTTCTCGATCGTGAGGTCGGCCGCGTCCTAGCTCTGGTACTTGCCACGGCCGATGGGCTTCACCTTGACCGGGCTGACCTTGTCGATGCAGTAGTGGGAGACGAATTTGCGATCGAGGCTCGACAGGAAGACCTCGAGCATGCCGTCGAGCTCCTCGAATCGCATCAAACAGGCGCAGCCAGTCCGACTGCGTTTGCCCTGTTCATCCGAGGGAGCTGGGTCGAAGTAGAAGAAGCCCTCACCGGCTGATTAGCTCCAGACTGCGACAGATCTCCCTAAGCGACGCGTTGCGTTTCGACGCAATTTGATTTTCAATTAATAGGTTAATATGAGAATCGCGCGTGTTATTATATTAATTTCTGGAGAGTTTGATGTTACCAACGGGTCTAATTCACAGGGCGTATGAGCAGTAAAGAGTTTTTATGCCACTTGAATCGCCATGTGGGTAATTATACGGGAAAAATACACTTTCTTCATTTTAAAACCGTCGAAAAAGAATTGTTTAGAACAATGCAAAACCACGTTCCAACACCGAAAAACAGTGTCTTGTGACACTGTTTTCTGGGCCCCTCAAATTCATCGAAAAACAGCCATTGTTCAACGGCATATACCTAATACACGAGGGCACAAACTGAAAATGTGTATCGTTAGGGATAAAAGTACTCGTAAAGAGCTTTAATTTAAACTAGCGCGCCACACGTGGCCTTACGGCCGCGGTGGCTTGCGGCCATGCATCGCTTCGCGTAACACCAACATTTTTATTCACTAGAAGTTGGCTTAGCGCGCGTGCAGCACGCGTTTATTTTGTTGTTGTTGAACTCTCTGAAGTTACTCCCTGTTTCCACAGTACCCACCAATGAAATTTTTTGATTACGGTCTGAATTGGCTTTGTAAGAGCTTCAAATCGATACTATCGCAATCTCCCTTTTAGAAATGGAAAAAACACGCAAAAATTGAGCAAATTGTGCCTGCGTTAACAAAAACGTAGACGACCGGTTAAAAAAAAATCGCTGCCAATTCATTGGCACATAGCTTTCTCCAACTAAATTTATAGGTCCAATAAATAAAATTTTGTTTTAATATATCTATATATCTTCTTGCTAATGTATGAGGCGGTTTTTGATACATAATTTAATATAAGTTTTGGATGGTTCATTGTCCAAAAGTTTGCAGACCCCTCTATTTTCTTATTATAGAATATGAACACTATCGTCAATTTTGTTTCACATAAATTCACGCATGTTTACATGTGTTCCTAACCAATCTAACCATCAAAACAAAGGCTATTCATTAGGTCGCTCGCGCAATTTTCGTGAAAACGATTTTTACATTTTATCTCTTTAGTTGAAAACCGCTCGATGAAATCGTTTAAAATTTCGCAGCAGAAAGCTTTTTTTATGGTGAATCACTAAATAATATTTAGAAGCATTTGACTACATTGTTTTAGAGATATAAGGAATTAAAAAATTTTCAAACAAAAATTGAAACCTTAATATCTTACGAACCATAGGGGTTTGAAAGCAGTGCAATGAACTTAGCCAAAACACATAAAATATATACTTTTTCCTAAAATCTCAAGTGCAATAAGGCCTTTTTGCGTCCATAATCGAGGTACAAAGAAAACTCATTTTTTTCAGGTTTTGATTTATTACTGAAAAAATAAGTAGTCAAATAACTTGAAATTTTAATGGGATATAGTTTGACACGTGAGCCATCGACATAATTGTTTTTACGAGGTTATGACGTTTAGTTTCAGAGATATGAATTTAAAAAAAATCACCTTTTTCATTTTATCTGCCGAACAAAGCGGTCGATCCCGAGCACCAAACGAGGAAAAGTAGGTAATTTTATTCTTTAAAATTCATTATAGCTGAATTGTTTGTAACAATGGGATAATTGAAAAGAACACAAAATAGCGTTTTTCAAAAATCAAAAAATGACCATAAAAAAATATACTTGAGAAAAAAATAACTGTTTTCCGAATTTAGAATCCAAAAATATATATGCATGTCAAATTTTATTGATATTGACGGAGTAGTTCCAGAAATATTACGGTATACATACACACACACACACACACATCCATACAGACATTTTCTAAAAACACTTGATTCGAACTTCTAACACACCAAAAAGTATTTTCTAGAAGTTTTGAAGAAACTCAAAATTTTACTATTACAAAGCTTCCTATAGGAGGAAGCAAAAATTAGTTTTTAGGTTTGTGCGAGAAGAGACTCCTCCCAAAATTTCAGCCCAATCACTCGAAAATTACGTGAGATATCGCATCTTACACATTTTTCGATGACAAAACTATAAGGCACTTCCATGTCGCGGTCGTGCCTAAAGTCTAATTTGAAATCGGGAATCTAAATCTTACAAAATTTCAAATAAATCCTATAATATTATAAACACAAATCTTAATTCGAAATTTTGAATTTTTGCGGTTTTCACTGTTCGATCAAAAACTTTTTTTATCATTTTATGGTTTCTCTCTACACTTGATATAGATATACTAATATATACAGTTAACGAGGAAATGATATTCCGACTTCAAAAATTACCAATGATAGAATATGATGCGTGGATACCGCAGATACGAATCCCGGCTCTTTAACAATTATACAGGAAAAGTTCTTGAAATTTGCATCTTCTTAGGACTTCTGGGTTGACCGTCAATAACAACAAAAAAATGCGCATCGGCAATAAAATCGGCATGAAAGAGGTCGCACGGTTCTATAAAGATGCAAATTTTAATCCGAAACAATACCCGAAAATGGGAAGGAATCTATCATTATACCGATTTTTAAAAAGGGGGATAAGACAGACTGCAATAACTATAGGGGTATCTCACTTTTAGCAACGTGCTACAAAGTTCTGTCAAACGTAATACAAGCTAGACTCACTCAATTCGCGAAAGATATAGTAGGAGATTATCAGTGCGGATTTCGGCGCAACAGATCGACGAGCGATCAAATGTTTACCATAAGACAGTTGTTAGAGAAAAAGTGGGAATTTTGCGAAACCATACACCAACTAATTATAGATTTTAAAAAAGCGTACGACTCTATTAAGCGAAGCAAAATGTATCAAATTCTAGTACTTCTCGGTGTACCGAAAAAACTCGTGAGATTGATTCAAATATGTCTGAACGGAAGCACGGGAAAGGTCCGAGTAGGCGGTAATATATCAGAACCCTTCACGATACGCGATGGTTTAAAACAAGGGGATGGGCTCTCTACGGTGCTGTTCAACTTAACGTTAGAGTATGTCGTTAGAAAAATGCAGGTTAGCCAGCTGGGCGCAACGCTTAATGGAACAACGCAGATACTAGGCTACGCAGATGACTTGGATATACTGGGGGATTGTAGGGAAACGGTGGCAAGAAATGCGGAAATCCTCATAAAAGCGGCAGAGTATACAGGGTTAGAAGTTAGTGAATCAAAAACAAAGTACATGATTGTGGATAAACTAGGCATCTGCAGAGGGGAAGGAGATCTCAGAGTTGGGGATTTTACTTTTGAAAAGGTTAGCGAATTCAGGTATCTGGGTACGACCATAAATGATAGAAACGAGATTAATGTCGAAATAAACAAGAGACTCCATTCGGGTAATGCTTGCTTCTACGCCGTGAGTAATTTACTTAAGTCGAGGCTGTTGTCTAAAAACGTTAAAATAAGAATATACAGGACAATAATACTGCCGGTGGTTCTGTACGGGTGCGAAACGTGGGCTCTCACTAAGCAGGCGGACAACCGTTTTAGGGTATTTGAAAATAAAGTCTTGCGAAAAATATACGGGCCGAAGAAAGATGAGGAAACCGGGGAATGGAGGAGACTACACAATGATGAGTTACACAATCTGTACGCGTCACCAAATATTAACAGAATAATAAAATCGCGCAGATTGGGATGGGCAGGGCACGTAGCGAGAATGGGAGACGACCGTACGGCAGCGCGTGTCATGAAGGGCAGGCCGATGGTAACGCGACCTCTAGGTAGACCTAGACGTAGGTGGGAGGACAATGTAAAAGTGGATCTAGTAGAAATAGGACGGGTGGGTGTCGATCGGAGAGGTGCATCTTGGGTGGGATTAACACAAAGTAGGGCAGCGTGGAAGGCTTCCGTGGATGAGGCGATGAACTTTCGAGTTCCAAATGCCACGTAAAAAAAATCCTATGTACACACGCACATGTACCCTACGACTCTTATCACTATCATTTTACTTATATAGTTATAACCACCTCTTCGACTAAAACCTGCGCTAATTCAAATTTTCCCTAGTGTAAAATTAAAATTACGTGTGACAAAAGTGCAAATGCGAGGGAGTGCCTTTTATGTTTGTATATATCTTACTTGCTTTTCCGCGTGCCTTAACGCAACATATCGAGCACGCGTGCACCTCTGATAGCTATAACTCCATAGTCACGTGTTCATTATAAATCGTCAAAATGGATCAGTGATCAACTCTTTCGCTCCGATAATATGAAAACACCGAGATTGCATGAGTCGATGAAATGTTGAGTAGTCTACTAATCTCTTATATGTTCATCTCTAATTGTCTTGTGTATTTTACAATCATCTATTATCACATTGGTTGCGCGTATAATTATATTAAAGCTCCTTTCTTCGATAACTCGTAATGGAATGATAAATTACATTATTATATTTAGTGTTGCGTACATTCTGCTCGTATATAAAATTGACTTGCACGTCATTGGCAACGCCATGGAAGCGTCTAGTTGTATTGCACCTTCGATCGATCCATCAGCAGTGTCAGGAATCCATTCATCTAGCGAAAAGAGTCACGGTGCAGTAGCGATAACGGGAACTAAACAATAGAATCGTGTAAAACTGTCAAAAAAGACGAGGAGGCTCTATTAGTGAAAGATCGCTTTGAATTCAAGCATGCCTCCGTCGAAGTTTTTGGGCTTGGTTTTTGCGAATTGAGAGAGCTCGAGCGCGTAATAAGGCCCGTCACCTTGAGTTTTAAAGCGCGCGTCGCCCTGCTACTGCTGCGGCTCAGGCTGTTCAGATGTCATCGTCACCACGACGGTGGCAGCCACAAAGGCGGCTGGTGTCGCGCTCGAGCTAGAGGCCGAGATCATGAGACCGTCGTCGGGAACGACGATGTCGTTGAGTCTCTGACTGACCAATTGAGCATCAGCTTGCCGCTACTGCTAACGTTTTCCAGGGAGGCCGGCGTCGTTGCGCTGCGGCTGTTATTGTTGTTCGTCGCGCAGGCAGATCCGGTCTTGATGCTGGTGCTGTTGATACCGCTACCGATGGTCGCTTGCTAGTAATAGATCTCACTCTGGCGCTGACGATCGGCGACGCTTAGCTCGTGAAAGCTGACCTGATAGCACTTTAGGTACAGCTTGGTATTGAATGGCTTGCTACATAGAGAGCATGTGATACTCTGGGGGTTGTGGATGAGACGCATGTGCTGTCACAGGTTGGACAAGTTACTATACATGCGAGGGTCCAGTGAGTTTACGCGATGATGGGGCCCAGTGCGCTCTACATAGCTTTTGGTGTTTAAACGAAAATTCAAGTACGGATGATGTTGAGGTACTTATTGTTAGGGTCGCCGATTATGAAGTATAGGTAATGCTGGCTGTAGCCTTTGGTGCAGAATATTTAGATTGGTTAGATATAAAGAGCTGTGAAGCGCACTACCTGAACTTCATCATTGGCGACTCCATACACCTCGTAATCAACGGCCCTATACGCCTAGCCATCCCGGTTAAAAAAAAAATATTTTTATCAATATGTTAAAAACATGTACTTTTATCATATGTTTTTGTGGTTTCAATTTAGCATACGATAAAATCACACGATAAAAACATGTAATAAAAACACATACTAATAACTTTTAAAAGTTTAAACAAAACAAGTCAAGTTGCATATAACATAGACATATGACCTATTTTTGGTGTTATTATCCGCATGGCACTACCACTTATGGTCACCAAATATAATAAATGTGTCGCTTTTAAGTTTTATTTTTGATTAACAATCAGAAGAGTTATTAGTATATGCTTTTATTATATGCTTTTATCGTGTGATGATATCATATGTTCAATTGAAAACACAAAAACATATATAAGATAAAAGTACATATTTTTAACATATTGATATAAACATGATTTTTTTCAACCGGGACCAGCTGCTGTCAATATTGACGTCTACGCACGAAAAGCTATGGAGCGCACTTCCTGGACTTCGTAATCGGTGACCCTAGATACCTAGATACCGTCCTCGCTCGACATTTGCGTCTATGCCCCAGAAGCTACGGAGAGCGTTTTATGGATCACCACTCATGACTGATCAGTAGGTATTCAAACCTATGTACAAAAAGATTATGTCCTATAACTTGAATACCAATGCGGGTTGGTTTACTGCCCAAGCGAAGCGAGAGCAGTAATCATCCGAGGGAATGATCGACTTTAGTCCCGTGTTACATATAGTGCTTTATTCACGACTGAACTGTGTAGCCACTTTATTTCTTAAAAAATGGGGCCTACTCAGCCACATTATAATGGAAATATACATTCAAACATTCAAAATATTCAAAAATTTTAATTTTTCAAAACCTTCAAAATTTTTTCATAATTTTTTAACTTTATTTCAACATTATAAAATTCAGCATTATAAAAATTCCACCTTTTTACATGTTTGTTAGAATGAATAATTGACTCAATATAGGGGCACACAAATTTTCGTGCTTAAGTCAATATATATATATATATATATATATATATATATATAAAAGAATAGATAATGAACATGAAAAATCTGCATTTTTTATTTATATGTTTATAGTATACTGATATTTTATTGTTCTTTCTTCTTAAAATACTGCTATAATTGTTGTTGCAAGTCAAGTCAAACCAAGAATCAATCATGAGTTCAGAAAGAACGGTTCATCGCAGAGTAGCCGAAAAACAAAAATTATTTACTCAAGATATACAAAAATGTTTGAATAAATGTCTGAAAATTTCTCTTATGATAATAGTGATAAAAATAGAAATAGAAAAAATTAAATTAACCGATGATGATGTTCCGACGGTTAACCCTGCTTTAAATTTTATGTGTTTAATGAATACATTAGTTACTGGAAAAAAGACATCACTTGATAAACTAATAGCAAGTCAATTTAAAAATCGCATAGATAAAGCAGAACGAAATAAAACACAATTACAAAAAGAAAAAATTTGATATAAATGAAGCCAAAAGTTACGAACAGCAATTAAGAAAACAGCAAATAAGGAAACAGCAATGTATCCAGGAACATATAACAGGAAATTAATTAAGTACTGGCAAGAGTTTCAATTTAAGATATTATTTACAAAATTGCAATGATAAAGAATCTGATGAAGAATCAAATAGCGTTTCAGATTTTCTTTCAGTTGAAAATAACGATAAAGTATTGTTTATGGACAAAATTCGACAACTTTGCTTAAAATACGTTGATATAATTACACACGAATTTACTGAAGAACTTTTATCGACGTTGAGAAAACTGCGACGGGGTGACCGTCGAGGTAGAAATTTCTCTCTCTCTTTTCCATGCTACTCTCTGCTGGGGCTGTACCACTCTATGAGTTGGTACTAATAAAATGGTAAATTTGTTCGTATAGGAGAGAGAGAACTAGATAGCAGTCGGATGCTCGCTGCCAGTCCCGTCAGAAGAAAGAAAGAAGGAGATGACAGTCGAATACTTGTTACTACCCGTCGGAGAGAAAGAAAGAGAGAGAGTAACAGACTAAGCCGCGCTATACTGCGTAGCCCGTAGTCGACATTACTACTACTATCTCGCCGGTCTACACGCATACACTACGTGGAAGAAGCCAGCGTAGCGCCGAACCAGCGTGAGTGAAGAAGAGAGCGAACCGCTGGGAGGGGGAAAACCGTGTTGTGCGGATCCGCTCGCGGCTCACCGATAAGCCGAGTGTGTGTGTGTGAGAGTCGTCGTAAGAGTATGCGAATTATTTAGCCAGAATGAGATAATGTAATTTGCAAATCGAAAAGTATGTACTGAATGAAGGAGTGACTTGCGAGAGTGTGTTTCTGAGCAAAATGTTCTGTCAGAAATCTTGTAAAATAACAATAAATTAACGAAGTATGTGTAGCGCATGCGCGCAATTGTATGCGAGACCTCGTGTCCAAATTCGCCGAGGTAACTGAGAGACTTGGGTACGAGACTTCGAGGAGAGCAGTTTAAGATTTGTCGAGAATACATTGGGTTTCGAGTCACTGCCTAGTAGAGACCCCCCGGTTGTGCCGCTTTTAAAAGTAGTCCCTTTTTTTTACTCTTTACCGCGCCGAAATTTCAGAGCACGAGACATCACCAGTACGTGAGGAAGGAAGTTGCAGATCAAGTGTTAACCAGGTAGAGAAAGAAATATTTAGAGTCGTGTCGTTTGTGCCGCCGTGGATTAGCTAGCTCGCGTGTTAGTCGTGAGTAATTGTATCGGCCATATTCGTGACGGTGAAACTTTTGAAGCCGGATTACCGTCGGTTTGTTTATGAGAGTGAGAATAAACATTTCCAAAAATTATTGTAAGAAAAGTGCAATCGGAATTTAATTCTTTTGACCCAAGACCTATCACGTCCGAATCTCCTCCGAGAGAGAGTCTCCTTTAGCCGGACACACGCGAATGTAAATTGAGAAGAGTCAAGCCGACCTGGCGCCCATTAATAAATTCGCTCGGAACGTGTTTAACGAATAGATGAACTGTGATAGATCTCGTGTCTTTCGCAGAAAATCTACTACGTTACAAAACATACTGGTACACCTTTTCCAAAAACTGCAAGAACTTTTTTTAAAACATCAGGGGAATATTGTCATTATGGACTTGAAAGTGCAATAAAATCGTTTATCGATATGTATATAAACAAGGGAATTGTTGTCAACTGCGTAAAACTTCTTGTAGGTATCGATGGTGCTCCACTTGTTACATATTTGGAAAAGGGTCCATGGATTATCGCTTGTTCAGAGACTATATTGAAGCTTGTAGAAGTGCTTGCAATTTATTATGGCGAAGATAAGCCACCTGACGTCAACGAATTTTTAAAATAATTTAAAGAAAAAATTACATTCTTTATAAAAAACGGTATCGACTACTAAGATAAACGTTATTGCATTATTTTTTATACACTGGTATGTGATGCACCTGCAAAGGCATATGTTCTATGCGGCAAATATCCTTCTGGATATGTTAGTTGCACAAAGTGTACCATCAGAGGTCAATACGATAATGCAGTACATTTTCCTGGAGCTATTTGCTCTTCAAGAACAGACAAAAAAGTGAAAAATCGTGAATGTAACGATCCCTTAGGTCATGATTATCAAAAACACGGAGATACAATTTTAAAAAACATACCAAAATTTGATTTAGTTACAAACGTTGTACTAGATTATATGCATTTGATTTGTCTGGGTGTGATGTTGAAACTAACCGAAGTATGGATAAAATCAATATTCTGCGAGTCAGAAATTGAAGAAATATCTCAAAAATTAAGTAAATTAGAAAATTGTGTACTCTCAGATTTTTGTAGAAATCCAAGGCAATTCCAAAAAATTCGACGTTTATGGAAAGCTACAGAATTGAGGCAATTTCTATTATACACAGGTCCGGTTGTTTTATTACATGTTTTACAAACAAAATTATATTATAACAAAATTTAATGATGTATATTCCCCTAATTCTTCGCTATTTTCGTGCACGTTTAATAATTTATCGAAATAATTTTTCCACAGCGACAGTAATTCGTTGTCATTTGTTACGAGGTCCCCGTTTTCGTCCTTCATCAATTGCGCTCTACTCCTAAAACCCTTTCTGATGGTGTTAATCCCTCTGTACATTTCGCGTGGGTTATTTTCCTTACTGTTAGTTTCTATTCTCCTAATAAGATTCTTTTGATACTCCCGCTTCTTATTTCTGTAGATCGCGCTCGTCTGTTTCCTTACGTTAGAATACTCTTCTACGGTCCTATCGCTTCTATTTTGTAAGCTATCTAATTTAGCCTTTTTGCGCCTTTCAAACCAGAGTTCGCACTCTTCGTCAAACCATGGTTTGCTCTTTGGCTTTTTCTTTTTACCCAGTACTTTGTTCGCGGCCTCTTTTACCGTTTTTTCGGTGTCCCCCCATAAGCTATTCGGTTCGTCATTCCCCTCCGGCGATGTGTTTGCTTCTTCAAGTACCTGAAACCTGTTATTAATTTCTATCTGGTACCTAATTCGCTCTGTTCTATCTCGTAGCTTCTCAATATCAAAGCTTTCTACCTTGTTTGCTCGCTTACTATTTTGATTCGCTACTAGTCTAGCTCTTAATTTGGCTACTACTAGGAAGTGGTATGAGTCGCTATCTGCCCCTCTGTAAGCCCTTACGTCGAGAACGTTAGTATGACGTCTTTTTCAATGAGGAAATGATCAATTTGGTTCTGCGTGGCCCCGTCCGGCTATGTCCACATTGCCTTGTGTATGTCCTTGTGCTTAAAACACGTAGTTTTGATTATAAGATCTTTTGCCGCCGCGAAATTTATGACCCTAATACCGTTATCATTGCTGGCTTCGTGCAGGCTTTCCTTCCCCATAGTAGGCCTAAACATTTCTTCCCTACCTATTTTAGCATTGAAATCGCCTAATACTATTCTTGTGTCGTAAGTCGCGAACTGGTCGATTACCTGCTCTAAAGTTTCGTAATAGAGATCCTTATCTTCTTCTTCTTTGACCTCCGTCGGACAGTGCACATTAATAAATACATATCTATACCATTCACCTTCGATAATGATGTACGAGAGCCTATCATTGACGGATTTGAAACTTTTAACCGAATGTATGATGCTTTTGCTTACGAGAAATCCGGTGCCTAGAGATCATCCACTCCCATACAGGTACGTGAAGTTACCCGATGGTAGTACTCCACCATCTGGCCACCGCGATTCCTGTATTGATACCAAATATAGATTGTACCTATCAGCTTCCTTTACGAGTTCTTTAAACGCGCCTGCTCTGTATAGACTGCGAACATTCCAAGTTCCGACCCTTAAGTCCCTTTTGGTTCGGATTTGATTTTTTTGAGCCATGATAGTATGTTAAACCCGCGCGCTTCGGATCCTGTTCCGATCGCAAGTGAGTCCACCGTTCTAGAGGTGATAACCCCCATACCTCTCTAGAACTAAGTATAAGAGCATTCCGACTTTGACGAGGACAGTGTCAACTCGTCGTCAGACACACTACGGTTTCATTCTCGCATCCTAACGCCCCCCTGCAAGGCAGCGCGCCTTTGCTGGCATCGTTACCGCGTAAGACCAGGTGACGAATCATTCTACACATCCCCTTTCGGGGCAGTTGTCATCGCTCCCGCATCCTCCTCCGCAGCAGGATTTTTGCCCATTTTTGTAATGTGTGATGAAAGAGATAGATTGAGAGATAAGAGATAATATGAAGTGTTTTTTGTTGTGGTGCTTGCGTAGTGTTTCTAGATGAATGCGTTCGACAGTGTGGGCTCATCACACCCACGCCTGTTCCTATCGGCTGTCCGCGGCTGCTTATTCAATTTATTCGCAGCTAACCTCTTTTTCACGGGCTGTTCCTCTATCCGCAACCTAAGGACGCGCTATGTAGTGGTGATAGGCACCCACCCGTCCGATCTGGACGACAACGCCCAAGACCCGCTTAGGGTAGCGGCATTGTAACAGGTAAGAACAATAATATACTACTAAAATATAAAAATCCACCGATAGCAAGTTGATTAAATTATTCATAAAAAGTTTGTCTTTATTATTTAAAATAGGTCGTATATTATAGATTTTGATTTTATACGAAACCAGCCACTGCTGCGATCTTAAATAATTCAAACATTAAAAAAGATACGTATAATATCTTATAGACATATCCAAAACTTTTTTTGGATATGTCTATAAGATATTATATATACGGTTTTTTCTCTAAAAAAATCATCGTTGCATAGATCATTATCAAATGATTCAAAAACATTAATTTCATTGATTGGAAAATAATCTTTAATCATCATAGTCTCTTCCAATGTTAAACCATCTTTCATTTCAGTACAATTATTTTGCAAAAAGATTTTAACAATTTTTATTGAAATCTAATTATTATTTAAAACGAAGAGTTTAGCCACTCTATAAATAATAAAATTTTATTTAAAAAATTTTCTTCAATTATTAAACTTACAATCAATTTGTAATGCAGGACATGGACTTGTTTTGGGAGGTTCTGAGTCTAAATTATCCGCCAATTCTACACTCGAACCTTCTTTTAATAAACCTGCAACAAAACAATAATATAAATTTTAGTGATTAATTTTTGAGACATATGAATACAGAAAATGACAAATTAAGTTTGATGATTTTTCTGGCGCACATAACCCGGCAATCTTCCGTTCGTGCGTGTACGCTTTGATCAATAAATTGCGAAATTTTGTTACACGGAAGTTTATGCATAGCGGCCGACGCTTGTTAATGTGTATCCTATATGCATACACGCATGTAACAAGTGGTTCGATAAATCTTTCAAAAGTTCGACAGTGCATACGACATTATATTCTATAATATATTAAGAAGAGGCGGCAATAGGGTATCGACACTTGTTCGAACAAGTATCAATACTATTTATATACATTAGAAGCTACAGCCTAGCCAGCCAGCAGCAGCCACACCTCAGCAGATTTTCAAGCAATTTCCCCCCTCTCTCTCTCTCCCTCTCGCTCTCTCTCTCTCTCTCTCTCTCTCTCTCTCTCTCTCTCTCTCTCTCTCTCTCTAAATGTTCTCAAAACCAAAGCGATTGTCCTGGGTTCCCCCTACTACATAAATGCTTTACCATCTGTAGCTAATACCTCTATGAATATAGGGGGAGCCAGGGTCAGCTACGAATCATCTGTGCGCAGTCTAGGGGTGGTGCTTGATTCTAAATTAACCTGGAAAGAACATGTCACACAATTGTGTAAGCGTGCTCACTCTCTAATGTATAGACTATACTTCTTCAGAAAGAGCACTACTCATAATCTGCGCAGACATCTCGTGCAAGCGCATCTTTTTCCAATAATAGACTATTTGACATTTGATATTAGCTACTATTTGATATTAGCTCGCTAATATACTGTGACCTAACGCAAGAACTGGATACTAAACTGCAGAGATTAGTGAACACGGGAATCCGTTACATCTATGGTGTAAGAAGGGACGAGCACATCACCCCTTACAGAAGCGAGTTGCAGTGGCTTACCACCGCCCGACGTAGGAAGTACTTCATGGCTTGCTTTCTAAGAAATCTTTTCAACACAGCGGTACCATCATACATCACTGCCTATTTTGACTTCCACGTCGCACTTCGTCCTGTCAGGGGTGAGGTGACACCTCTGGACATCCCAACCTTTGCTACAGAGACGCTGAGGAACTCATTCCATATAAGCGCCTCATACCTATGGAATACACTACCTTCACAGCTCCGCGACAATAGATCCATTACACACTTCAAGAAACAAGCCAGACACTACTTTTTCACCCTTGAAAACACATAGCTTATTATCTCCACAGTCATCTTAGCCTCACCTCACTCAACATCATAATTTGTTACTTTACTACGTTTTTATTCTTTATAAAATTTTGTACAACACATTATACAGCAAAATAAATAAATAAATCTGAATCTAAAATCTCTCTCTCTCTCTCTCTCTCTCTCGAAATCGGCTTGTATAGAGCAACAGCGTGATGACGCCAAAATAAAAATAAAAAAGGACACACAATAGATAGTGGGCATGGTGCGCGAGTACTGAGTATGTATGCACATGTAGATGATGCGACGAAGATTAAAAAAAGTGTGTACAAGAGAGGTGGGCGCGTTATTTCGAAAGTGACGTCAACTTCTATATCTAGTTGTTAGAGTGTTATCTTCATCATTATGTGAATTTATTTTTGGGTTTTTCACATTTATTAACCCCTTTTTTAGTTTGGATAACGGATCATCATTTTGGTTTCTTTTGTGTTGCTTTGATTTTGAGGTTCCTGCCTCTACAGTAGCCTTCGGTTGATTTTCTTTTGAATACATTTTTTCTAAAACATCTAAAACCGAAAATCAATTGTGTTTATATTGCAAAACCGACTATGCATAGAATATATTTTATTTCCTTACCTTCCTTGTCAGTAGAATCTGTTATTAAACTAATGTTACTGTTTACTAAACGAACGCGGTTGGTTGTACTAATCTCAGATGACTTGATAACGACTTTTGTTTTACCTCGTACATTGTCTTACTCACTTACAGTTTAATCTGCTTCAAGACAACCATTCACTTCTTCTGATTCTATATTTAGTAATAATCATTTTTATTATTATTATTTTATGTTATAACATATTATTCTATAACTGCTTTAGTAATGTCTACATGCAGAATTTTGGTAGCTTATAAGTTAACGTTAATAAAATTTGTATTGCTAATTTAATTTGTTATTACCTGCATTAACGATTGTTTGTGGAATTACATCCCTGAATATTCGATCTTCCATATCATCCACTGTTCCGTCAAACTTTTCAACCCTACTAGCCATTGCATCATCAACTTGTGTACTATCCTTTGTTTTCTCAATTTCGGTACTATCCCTTGTCTTATCAACTTCTTTCATACCAGCCATTGTACCGTCATGATTTGAATCCCACATTGTTTCTTCGTATTGATTGCCAGTTTCATGAGATGTAAACTTTTCTTTGCCTTTATAAAAATGATGTACTTTTAATATGTGAATTATTTACATATTTTTTTAATAATATTAATTTATTATTTATTATTAGCTTCAGTTGTAGTTTTAAAAGAATTGCAGTAATTCAGATTTATGTCATCTAATGGTGGAGTTGACGATCTTTTCTCAAATTCGTTATATTTTGTTGACTGGTGGCCTATTAAGAGTTCCGGCAGTGACATTGAAAGACATGCAGGTTTTGATAGCGATCTATTTTTGCTTACTTTATCGGCAAAGTTTTGTTTTGATGGTAATCCAACTTCATTCACTTTACCTGCAGAGTTTGGTTTTTCTTCATGTTTGATTTTTATTTTTTTAATTTCGAGTTCCTCCTCACTTTCCACAGTTTTCTGACATCTATCTTTTCTCTTTTTTCAATCGTGACAATCATTCAACTTTTGTTGTATACTTTCCTCGCTTGAATTCTCTTCAGCAAATTCGAGTTTCTTCAAAGCATCTTGGTAGTTAATTGTAGCTGCAAATGTAAAGAATGCAAACATAATTATATTTAACTGAATGAATATATTATGATATTAAATTGAAATACAAAAGTATAAGAAATATAAAAAATGTGGTATATGTATATATAATTTTTCTATGAAGCAGATATTTTTATCATCATTGAATTGAATAATAAATAAAAAAGTATTTTAATTTGTAAAAGTTTTGTCTAATATGATTAAATTGTATTTCACAATCAAAAATATCTATTTTTCCTGTTGAAAATAATTGTCATCGAAGACGTTCGTTACAATATTGTTATAAACTAGCGCGCCACGCGCGGCCTTACGGCCGCGTTGGCTTGCCACCTTGCATCGCTTCGATTCGATTCACGCCTCGCGCTTCGCGTTTTGCGTATAAGGCACGACCGCTGACACTCGCGCTTGGCATTCGTAATGCCTGTCGGTGCTTATACAGTATTATCCTGTTTTTCTTTTCAATATTGTTGTCAAAGTTTTGATTGGTATTCCTCTGGCGGTCATCAACACTATCATCAAAACTACTGGAAAATTAGTAACTTATTTGTATTTGTATCAATTATTTATTTTTGTTTGTAGATATCCTTAAAATATATCTTATTTTAATTTTATTGTATTGTAATATCAGATAAATAATACCACACTTTTGTATTGCAGTCTTCAAGAGGAAGTGAACAAAAGGATAATATTTCGTTTGTAGGATTTCAATTAGAATATTAGAAAATTGATTGTTTAGGTATTTAGCATAGTTTAGAGGGATGTAGTAAGCTACTTAGAGCTTTTCTTCAATCTAAGCAATTTTCTTTATTAAGTTTAGGTTTTTCTAGTTCAGTATATACACTTGAATTTTGATTGTACTGATTCAGCTTAAAAGATTTAATTAAGATAGCGTACGTCGTTATATGAGGCCAAGTTACACGGATTGTATTCGGCGATTACGTATTTCTTAAATTATGCATTTTTTATAATTTAATTAAAAAAGTGGTTTAATTTTGTATATATGTATGAGATAAAGGCCAAAATATAACTTTCAGCTTTTAATAATATAGGAAAATTGCTGAAAATAATTGGGTTGGATGGGGCATCTTGTACCGAAATTATTATTGAATTTATTTATCAAAAAATCGCTTTTAGGGTTGTGTATGTCAAAAAGTATTAAAAAAAATGCTAAATGCCACGGTAAAAAGTTGTATTTTGAAAATGTTTACAACTTTTATATTTAATATTTTCATGTAAAACGTAAATCCGTAATGTTTTATGGCAAATAATGGGTTTTTAGCTGTAAAAAATCGATTTTGGGCTGTAAACTCGAGTTATAAGGATTTTCATGATTTCATGTCAATAGAAAAAAGTTGTATTTTAAACATGTCTACAACTTTTATGTTTAACTTTTTTTTGTAGAATGCTTAGATTTAAAGTTACAGCCCAAAATCCGTTTTTAGCGATTTTTGAAGGTGGCCGCATTTTGTATATATGTTAGGAATCAGGCCCAAATAGGACCGTCAGCATACTATTATGAGACGAGTTCCCAAAAAAATGTTGAGCCCGATTGACTAAAGTCTCTCAGAGATAATCGCATCACAGGAAAATTTTTATTAAAAAAACGCTTAAAAATCGAACAAATTGTGCCCGCATTTCAAAACGACGTAGAGGATCGGGATAAAAAAATAGTTTTTTAGCTTTTGCAAAAGGAGACTTCTCCTAAAATTTCAGCCCGATCGG
The DNA here is from genome assembly GCA_037356405.1 of Nasonia oneida. Lineage (NCBI taxonomy): Eukaryota > Metazoa > Arthropoda > Insecta > Hymenoptera > Pteromalidae > Nasonia > Nasonia oneida. The sequence continues at coordinate 20,871 of JAZHPH010000508.1, read as the reverse complement.
TCGAAAATTGCGTGAGATATCGCATCTCACACATTTTTCGCACACAAAACTATAGGCACTTCCGTGTCGCGGTCGTGCCTAAAAAGACAGTATGTTTTTCATATTACATGTAATTTAACTAACCTGTTGTCCAGTACACTTCCTGAACTGAATACTTTGACCAGTTATCTTTCGGTGTTATTCTCTTACATACGCTATTCATTGCTGTCATAGTTGGCGGCCACATAGTTGATTGATTGTCATCGCGCAACCAAGATTGTGGGACGATTGCTGGTGCTTTCTCACCTTTCTCATTAAAAACCACTATTATATAAGGGTCCGACATGGTTATTTTGTAACAATCTAAATATAAACATCACATGAATTTTATAACCCTTTTTTTACATTGTAATATACTTATTTGCTCGTATTCTTTTATGTTCTTCAAAATGCACAAAATTAGTAAAGAATAGGTTATTTGAATAATCTAATTTATTTCACATCCGTGATGAGCAATTGATAAAATTTATAATAGTAGTGTCCTTGTAATTTCGATTGTGATTGTTTTCAGTTATGCGCGCAGGAAAAATTTCTCATATACAAATTGTTAATGATGATAAGGTATTAAAGGTTTTTTTGCCCGGTGTATTGGGTCGTAAAAAGATTTTCTTAGTTTTACGATCTCTATAAGTATATTAAACTGCATTGTTACGTGACTCTGTGTTTTACATCTCTCGCGTGTGTGCTGCGCAGGTCTTTTCTTTCGTAAATATACCGTATACACACATATACTTCTCGATATACGAAGTTTAAAAGTTTCTAATTGGCCAATAAACGATAATGTGTATCATTACACTGCACTCGCTATATTATATATTACACTCGATAATATACAAAGCCCTTTCTTTCACTCTATATTGAGTAACACACGTTCAATTAGCATATACGCTACGGCTTCGATAACAATGCCATCGTCACTCAGTTCACACAATGACTATTCAAAAAACATATTCGTCCGCACCCTCTCTCACACCATTAGTCTCCTAATACACCATCATTTTTTACAACTCGCGAGCCAACCCCACTTTCAGTTCTCTTCCGAGAGCTGACTCAAAGTCGAAAAATCTGCACACAGCTTCGCTTTCGTTGTGCGTCCTTCAATTTCGCCGCACTAATATTCCACCTGACGCTGCTCGCCCCTCATTTTTCAAGTCTCGCTAATTATATCCTATAGCTGCTACCGTAAACATAACTCGCGCATCGTCTTTTTCAGCTAAAACACGTTTCAACTTAGCAACGTTCTGCATACTGACTAGGTACTACGCTTATTAATCTCAGTAGTGACTTTATTTAAAGAAACGCTTTAAATAAGTACTTTGTTAGAAGTTTGTATTATGGAGAGAATTCACTTTGACATTTTTTATCTCTACGTTCACACGAGATCGTATCGAAAAAGAAGCAGCGAAAAAATATGAGACTCAAAAAATATTAAAAGAAACGGCGATTTCCCGGATTTGTTGGAAAATTGTAATTAAAAACTTCCCCAACAGATTAAATGTAGTACTTCAATATAATGGTCGATGATGAATCACGTATCGGGAAAGAAACTGCGAAAAATATTGAAGATTTCATTTAACATTTTCATGCAGTTCAATGTATAATACTGAAACAAAGAAATGGCATTTTCTTGGTTTCATTGAATAATTTTTATCATACTTACCCAAGATTTTAAGATTATATATGATATTACCGAATCTATTTAAACAATAGATATTGAATAATCATAAAACACTGATTCTTGTTATAAACACAGATTATCAGATCAATAACATGCGACTGTGCATGCGGAAACTTGAACGAACTTGCCTTGTCTGCGACTATGACACGTGCTAGCGGCGACGTATGTCATGTGACGACCTTTCTATGTCGCTGTGAGTCTCTACCATGGCGCCCTCATTTTGTTTGATATCCCTGCATGCATGTTCAAAATGCCATCAGTGGCAGCCCTCCCCTCCAACGAACGGCTCACAGCGATATTCAAAATATTCTATATCGATACACGAACATCACGCTATTGAAGGACGTTTTGGACGATGATACCAACTTGTTTCCGTTAAAGAGCCTTCATCAAGTACACTGGTTTTCACTGGATTGACGGTGAAGTGATTTTTAATATTTTAATGAGAAAAGTGTAAGTTGTAAATAACAATCTTAAAGCTAACTTTTTAGGCCTTTTCTTTCCTTCTTCAAGTTTCTGACCCTTTGTATAAATGCTTCTTGGTTTCTCGTAGGTTATGTAAACAGAGACTTTTATCAATCCAAGATTGCCTACAAAATCCTGAGTACATTAATCTGATAATAGTACTAGTTGTTCGGTCAGACAAATTCAGAATAGAAATTTAGATTTTATCAAACTTGCAGAGGAAATATGAGCTGCCACAGTCATAGGTAAAGTTTAATAAAATACTCTAAAATCAGCATTCATAAATAATATAATATTAAGGATGTAAGGGTGTGATATGAACAATGTGAACTTAGTAGTTCATCTTAAAAATAAATATTGCATAGCTGCAGCTATACGCATAGAGAAAATGTGTAAGTAGAGTTACATACGGCCATATGCATCAGTAGATATCAGTGAATTAATAATAAAAAATTCAATAATCATCGAGTTATGCATTCACTGAAAGATAGTATCATTATGATATATTTGATGTGGAGTTACAGCTGTCACACGGATCAGTAGATATGTACTAATATGTACCGATAGCTATGACAGTAATTGACTCCACTTGGATATTTATTGATATATACTGTATTGGTATAGTCCTGTTGCAACTGCCTCTCTGTTCACAGTAGCGAAAAAAAATTTACAATCCTTTCAATTATGTATTGCACTTATGCTAGTTATAGTTTTGGGTTATGTCTAAATCATTCAATATAATACCATTTGATTTCTAGTGAAGCTAGACATGTGAATTGCTGTGCAAATATTTGTAACATTATTTACGATGATTCTACTGAGATAATTTCGAATTCATTGTGTTTGTTGAAATTTTCAACTTGAGGCTACGCCATTTTTTACATTTGCCGGGTCAAATTTCTTATAAGGGTTGTTTCAGAGGATCTACTAACTGTAGCAAGTTATATTTCTGGATTATAATATATTTTTACATGTAGAAAGTGTCAATAACTTTGCCCTTTTCCTCAAAGTATTAATAACACTTTTAAGACTTGTAAGATATTTTGTATACGTTGGCTATTTTCAACGGAGTGATTATTCGCACCAAGATTCACGTAATTTTACGTGACTCTACGTGACTCTAAGGGTAGCTTTTTGGCCGCATTCTTAGAGTCACGTAAATTTTCCAGGCAACTTGGAGTCACGTAAATTTTTCTTTACAGTCACGTAAATTAATAAAAACACAATCCTGCAAATTTTACGTAACTGTAACTTTTACGTTTCTATAACTATTTACGTGACTCGACATTTTACGTGGCTTTAAATTTTTACGTTCCACCCAATTTTTTTCTCCCTATATAAGATTTTCTAACCTACTCCTAATAACGATGGATCATTATATTTTAGTTTAGGTTATAGCTTATTGGCATCACGTATATAGTACATTGCCCTATATATAGCATCATTATAATATATAGTAACTTACTGTAACGCCACCTATCAATATTTTGGTAAACTATCATATTTAGTATAGACCGTAGGTATCTGGAGATTTGATAACATCTCGAAAAAAAATACGCATTGGGTATTTGTGAAAATTGTGAGCAATAGTTGATATATATATATGGCTCGAAGCGCGACTGGAGTCAAGTAAGTATACCCAGCATTAATACCTACAGTTATCTAAAATGGTGGTTTATTAGGGCTCACTATTAGTACATTGATCTAAAACAAAATAATGGACACTGATTGCAAACATCATACTTTCCATCAGGCAAATTTTTATCTTATAATACTTATACATAAAATTATAAAAACATTGACTTAGTATTTGAGTATATATACTTTTTCTCCATACCTGCAAAAAACGTACTACATTCCCTTCCAGGTCCCTGGAGAGGAATGTGCATTTTCAGTTCTGGTGCATAGAATAACAGTATACATGCCATGAAAAGGAAATTAAACAGCCCATGTCTCATGTAAATTGCCACCCGAGCCCAATGGACGGTCCAAATGTATTCCTCCCTAGTAATATACTATTAGAAGGCGTACTTATTATTTCTATATTTCCTTAGATATGCACTCTTTACTCTGAACACCAGCCCTCTGCCAAACACTTAAACTTCATCATGGATAACGGAGTTGAAGAAAATAACAATATTACTGGTAAGAATTTAATTAATCTTGACTTGTTAGTATCTTTTTTAAAATATTTATATTTACTGTACCAGTCCTAAAATTGAAACAAGTTTTTAAACGGATGAAGAATTAGAAAAACGTATTGCTACTTGTGAAGCATATCATAAACAAAAATTTGTTACTGGTCGTTCACAGCCATACAAATCATTGAATTTAAAAAAAATAAAACCTGTTGGTAAATATCATACACTTATTAAAGTGTGTAAATATGGAGAAGAAAGAGAATCAGAAGCAACTGGACAGCGCAGTGGAAGGTATATAGTTTTATCTTTACTATAGTTGGAAAATGTATGTAAAAATAAATTAATAATTGAATAAAATTATCGTTAATTTTTATAGAACATTAAAAAGAAATTGTGAGTGCTTTATTAAATTTCAAGCCAAAGAAGGGAAATTTGATGTTATTGCAGAATTGAATTTAGAGCACACAAATCATGAATAATATGAGGTGAGAAGCGTTTAATTATATTATGTTCACTTTATAATTGAAATTCAAATAAATTTGTTAATTGTCATATAGACGTTTTATGAAAACTTGTCCGATGTGAAACGATTGACTAAACAAGAAATAGACTAAGCAACAATTCTACATATTCTAAATTGCAAGACCACCTTATTACATGAGCATATGATGGACAAAACTAAGAAGCAAATTATGCCACAAGATTTGTATAATGCTTTCAATAAAAATGCAAATGACATTGAAGCTGCTGTACAACTGCTAGAAACTAAATATAGTAAGTAACTAGGGAAAATTACATACAATATACTATCTAAACTTTCAACTAAAGAATTTTATTTTTTAACTTTATAGTAGCAAAAGTCGAAATTTTAGAGGAAAATTCACAATTTCAAGGAATGTATTTCTCAACGCCAGAGATGAAACAAAATATGAAAAAATACCCAGAAGTAATGTGCATTGATTCTACTTACAAAATTTTCAGCTTAAGATTTTCTTTAATGCTTTTTGTCATTGAAGATGGCGAAGGGCGTAGTCACATTGTAGCAGTAGGAATTTTAGTTAACGAATCTCGACCTATAGTAAAATGGTTGTTAGAGTGCTTTAAAAAAGATAATTTAGAAGCTATTAAAAAGACACGCTGTTTTATAACTGACAAGGATCTAGTTGAGAGATCTGTTATTCGAGAAGTTTTTGATTGGGATAGATTATTTATCTGTCAATTTCATACATTAAGAATATTTGGCAGAGAGGTTGTTCATCTTTGCCTAACAAAGATGAAAATCACTAAGGAACAAAAAGAGAATGCTCTTCGGTACCTGGACAGGATGGTCAAAAGTTCGTGCCAAATTGATTATGACAATGCTCATTCGCAATTCATTTCGACTGCTCCTGATATAATAAAAAATTATTTTAGAGACAATTGGCAAAATATTACAGATGAATGGGTCAAATTTAAAATCTTTAACTTGAATCTAAAAAATTTAACAAACAATAGAATTGAATCTCTGGATGGAAAATTAAAAAATGAGTTTGGAACCTACAGTACATTGATAGATTTTATTAAAAAATTTTTTAAATGGACTAATTATAGATTAAAGTGTAATAGACTGAAAGATATTCAGGACGTATTAAGAATCAATTCTAAAGATGTTACGATCACTGACTTTGAAAAAGCGAAAGTTTTATACAAGGATTGCTTAACTCATTATGCTTATAAAGTTGTTCTTGAACAATTTCAATATTTTGAATTCAGGACTTTGCTTAATTTTGATGCAGTATCGCAAACATGCACTGATATATGTCGTAAAGAAGAAATCTACATCACTCCATATTCGTGTACTTGTTTTGAAATGACCAGTATGGGATTACCATGTCGTCACATTTTAGCTATACGTTTAGCTTTGAACATGCCTCTGTTTTGCAAAGATATTTTTTTAGAGAGATGGTTAAAAAGTTCAGCAAACAACTCTTTTTCAAATAGTTCTGAATCAGTACCACTATCGCCACCAGGACCGAGCACAGTTATGCCCTTAGTAAAACCTATTAAAACAAAATCGTCATCAAGTAGAAGAAGCAATTTTGAGAATGCAAATAAAGAAGATACAACTAAAACTGTAATTGCAAAAGTTAATACTCCAAGTCGCTTAACTATTGGAGAAAAAAACACAGGCTAAAAGCAATAATGGACGAATTGATGGAGGTGATTTCGGAGCAAGCAGATCCAATTTACTATTCAAGGTCAACCACTAAGAAAAATATACTAGATTATTTCAAAAGTAACAAAGATGTTAAAACAGTTGCAAAAGACAATTGTACAAATTCAAGCATACAATTAGACTTAGAAGACAATTTAGAAGAATCGTTAAAACAATTATTTTTAGAAAAGTCTAGTCTAACACTTGCTGATATTAAAATGCCAACACCTACAAAGAGAAGAGGACAATTGCGAGGAATCAAGTCTTGCACAGTAGATACAAAGAAAAAATAAAGCTCGTGTATCTATGGGGCGTCGTTGACTTTATTGTGCAAATAATGACAAATTTGGAATGGATTCAACATCGGGCAATTTAGTAGTGTGAGTATCCTCAGTGTCATTTTCAGTCGTATTCAAAATCCAACGCGAGAACAGACTTAGGTTACTTTTTATAAAAATATGATGTAATGAATTTCTATTATTTAATAGTTTTTATTTTTGTTGTTTTTATTAATTAACTAATCAATAATAGTATAATAAAATAAACAAAAAAATAGTTCTCGTATTCAACATTTTACTTATTTATGAACTGAGTGAAATCATTAAAAATTTGTAAATTCTAAATGAACGTAAAATGTGGAGTCACGTAAATAGTTATAGAAACGTAAAAGTTACAGTCACGTAAAAATTTGCAGTCACGTAAATACTTGTAGCCACGTAAATGCTACAGTCACGTAAAATTTGCAGGATTGTGTTTTTATTAATTTACGTGACTGTAAAGAAAAATGTACGTGTCTCGGAGCTTTTACGTGACTCTAAGAGTTTTCCGGAAAATTTACGTGACTCCAAGTTGCCCGGAAAATTTACGTGACTCTAAGAATGCGGCAAAAAAGCTACCCTTAGAGTCACGTAATTACGTGAGTCTTGGTGCGAATAACAACGTCCATATAAATAACATTATCTTAACAAAGAAATAAGATCTTATTTTAAAGTGGTACAAAAGTCAATAATCAACTCTAAATTGAAATAAGATACTTACCTGACAATAATTAGGTTAAGGTTACAGCTGCTCCAGAGACTTGTGTGTTTGGGTCCGTTGCGGCTATCATGTACTCCTTTTCTCCAACGAGTATACGATGCGTTGCTGTTAGGGACTTTTCACACTTAAGATATTAACGACTGTGATGTGATTGTGTGCCCATTACCGATCGTGAATTAATCAAAACTTAATTTGAAAACTCTCCGAGCAAACTCCGATTTTATTTGCCTTAAAACTTCAATAATGAAGTAGAAATGAGTGACGAACTATGTTTACGTTCCGGACATCTATCATACGTATTAACGCTACATTCACACGAAACAATCACATCACAGTCGAAACTGACCTTAGTGTCAATAGTTTTTACTGAGTTGCAATGTTCGATGCCAATGATACAAGTGACGTGAAAAAAAACGCGAGCAAGTGTCGACGGTTTGGCGTTTCCTAATTTGCAAATTCTTCGTTACTCTCAGTGGCTGGCCCAGAAGGCGGAACAACCGAAACAACTCGTTGCTTAGCCTCTGCATCCTCCACGCAGGTTAATGAGAGCAAGCTTCAGGACAAAAAAGGAAGCGCGAATCGGTGGGTTCGATGAACGTGTATTTTCAAAAAGATAAATCAATGTTCAACGATTTCGCGATAAATAAGAGAATTTTGGTCACACGGGTAGATGACCGTTACGGCAAGCATTTGCTCCTTTGCTCCTAACATAAGAGTTATATAATAGATATAAATTATTTCAACTGCGTGACAAAAATATACTTGTTTGTAAAGCGTATAATATTTCATATTTTAAGATATGTGTACGAAATATCGTATGATGTTCCCATATTTTATTGTATAAAAAATAATCTGATTACTTGAGTACCTTCTTTTGAAGACAAACAAGCTTCTACTCTTTTCGCTTCAATGTTCCACGTCGTTCAATTTGTGGAGAGCCCCGCAACTGTCATCGTCCCTGGAAATTGGCTGAGTTGTGACGGAAAAAATTGCATTTGGCCTCAGGAAAGTTCTGAATTTTCTAAGCAGCATCATATATTGGCCAGGAGTACGCCTTCAGAAAACTGGATGACGCGAAAAGTAGCCTGCATAATTGCGTCTGTGGGTAAGAATATGATTATACGGCTCGATCAATTTACCAAAAAATACATCTAATATTTTTAATTTTTTGAGCCTAATAATATTTAAACTCATATATATATATATATATATATATATATATATATATATATATATATTGTTGAGCTTTTATTAGGCCTGGCGTGACTTGGAAAATAAATAACACTAATTTTCCTATAAAACACTTTATTTAGTGAAGCTTACCCTCGAGCTTACTTAACGCAACGTCGACGCTGGCCTTCGTTGGACGGGGAGAGAGGGAAGAAAAGTCCCATCGTGCTCTCTCTGCAGTCGCTCGAATTCTGCTCGCTTATTCTCAACACTCCCTCCCGAGCAGATTTCAACGACGTCGTCCAACATTACGGTTTAGCGTCTGAAAGAAGCAAACAAATGTTAATATTTTAAATAATAGTTTAAAAGCAATTTAGTTAGTTTAGCATGTAATTCAAAAGGCAACGCTTTTGTGGATATATCTGCTATTTGATCTTTTGATGCGATCCAACTGACTTTGATTAGATTTCTGGCTACGCACTCTCGAACAAAGTGTTCTCTAACTACAGTCATATGTCTGAGTTTACTTGTACTGCTTACTTGAGTACTAGCCTCAGCAGCTTTATTATCGCACCAAAGAGTCATGGGCAAGAAGGAGTTTCTCAGAATCAAGCTTAACGAGTTTTGTAGAGATATCATCTCCTGACTAGCTTCGCTCATTGCTACATACTCAGCTTGACAGGTCGATAAAGCTACGAATTTATGTCTATGGGTTTTCCACGATACTGTGTCACCATAGAGCTTGATTACAAAACCACTCGTTGTAATCGAGCCTTTGCAGTCAGCAAAGCTGACATCTGAAAAACCTTGTAAGTTATCAAGCTTTCCTTCAAACTTAAGACCCAGACTTCTGGTGTGTTTCAAGTATCTGCAAACTCGTTTCACCATTTTCCACTCCTCATCAGTGAGATTGATTTGGTGTCTGCTTAACACATTCACCGCATATGCTATGTCGGGACGTACAGTATTAGAAAGATACAAGAGAGAACCTACTATCTCTCTATAAGGACCGTTCGTTTTGTTCAGAGTATTTTCGAGCTGATCTTCGCTTTCCTCTCTTTCTTGCCTTTCTCGGTTTGTCACTTGGTTTGTCACCATTCGCGTTCTCTAAGGATGCATTTCACTATATCCAAAACGTTTCAGCATTTTATCTATGTAATTTTTTAGAGTCAGAGTCATCGTTTGATTTCGCCTGTCCCGACTTATTTCAATGTCAAGGAAACTCTTGGGCTCTCCCATATCAGACATTTCGAATTCCAACTTAAGTTTTGACGTAATTTCATCCAGCTTTTGTGTGTCATTATTGGGTATCAGTATATCATCAACATACAGCAACATTATCAGATATTTTTCATTGTTGCGCCAAGTAAAGAGACAGGGCTCTGAATCATGAGACTTGAGTCCTAGATTTATTACAACTTCTGTAAATTTTTCATACCATCTTTTCGGACTTATTTTCAAACCGTACAAAGCACGATGAATTTTACAGACTTTATTTCGTCTGATTTCAGGTGAAACGTCAATACCCTCAGGTATTTCCATGTATATTTCACTGTCGATTGTTCCATTCAGAAAAGCTGTCTTACTTCGAGATCAAACTTATTTATGATTGCTAGCACTGATCTAACCAGAGGTAGCCGAGTAACAGGTGCATATATTTCCATTAATGTATAATGGTTTTGATCTTTGAAACCCCTTATCACAAGTCGAGCTTTATACTTATTTTCATTATTCAATCCAACTTTTGTTTTTAGAACCCATCTTGAGTCAATTATGTTAGGTCTTTTTCCTCCTTGAATCACAGGTCTGTCGACAAGTGTCCAGACTTTATTCTTCTCCATTGAGTCTAATTCGCTCCTAATAGCCTTTTGCCATTCAAGCTTGTTTTTCGTACTCATGGCTTCTCTGTAGGAATTCGGATCATTCTCCACAGTTGCTATGAACGCATTCAGTTCCAAGTACCTGTGACTCTGATTGACATTCGACTTCTTTTACTTTTCTTGGGCGACCTCTTCGCCGTTTTTTCTCCCTCCGTTTCAGAGATCAAAACTTCAACATCTTCATCGAACTTAACAAGCCATGTTTTTCTATTTATTTCTTCCATTGGATTAGCCCAATCCTTAATGCTCTTTTTATTATATTTGTCTCCAAACACGAGCTTTTCATTGAATCGAACATATCTACTTTCGTAGTATTTTCCTTCTTCTGGTTTCAAAAATAAATATCCAGTTGGTTTGTAGCCTATCAATACTACTCGTTTTTCCAGCTGATCAAACTTAGGTCCTGTTTTCCTTTGTACTTTGATATAAGCTATACAACCAAAACGCTTTAGTTGTTCCAGGTTGAGCTTGAAGTCTGGTTTGAACATTTGTAAGGGCGGTACCATTTCATTCGAGCTATGAGGCGTCCTATTATAGAAATAAACGACTGCATTCAGGGTAAGATCCCACATATTCTCAGGTAGGCGTGTATCGTACATTAAAGCTCTCGTGAGGTTTTGGATGGTCTGATTAAAACGTTGAGCCACTCCATTATGCTCAGGTGTATCTGGGCTAGCTAACTGTAGCTCTGCTTCGAACTTATCTAGAACTTCCTGTGTATACCCTCCTGTAAATTATGTACCCTGATCACATCTAAGGTAACAGAACTTAGCGTTAGATCCTAATAAATTTTTCGAGCTTTTAATGAAAGATTCAAGACAATAACCCGTTTCGCTTTTCTGTTTCATTGGATACGCCATCGCAAGTCGTGAATAATCATCGATAAATACAGATATGAATCTGTATTTCTTGGGATGTGTAGATGGACTAATCGGTCCCATTGTATCTGCGTGAACAATTTGCAGAGGTTTACTCGTTCTCTGTCTAGTCGAACTGAAAGGTAGCTTGTTGAATTTTGACACAATACAAACTTTGCAATCCAGTACAGAATCATCGAACTTGATTTCCTTCAATTTTTTTAAATTTGGAAACTTTCTTTGGAATTCTTTCAACTTTTTCAACGAAGCGTGTCCCAATCTGACATGCCATAGCATAGCTTTATTAGTGTGAAACAAGTTATTGATTTTACTGATATTAGATTCACAATCTATATTTTCTAAATCAATCGATTCAGTTAAATTACTTATTTTTCTATCTTTTAGCGTATTTTCAAAATTTGAATAGCTGGAGCATAGCTTGTTGCTATCTTTGTTTACTTCTACGTCTAATTCAGTGTCAATTTGCATCGGTTCATCAAGCTTATTATTTTCATCAATCTCTGTACTTTCAAGCTTGTCTTGTTCACGAGTTATCTATGTGGTTGTTGATTCGCTCTCCTTATTGGGCGCAACACTTACAGTTGGCTATTCACGACGCGTTGTGGTTATATATGCAACAACCTTACTTACATTATTATTTTCATTTTTATCCGAGTTATTTGTTTCTAACTCTATTACCCAATAAGGTTGCTCATATATCCCAGAGACAAAAATCGTTTTTGACATCGGTTCAAATATATCAATTTTCTTGTTATCCAAATAGATACCTAAGCCCTTATCAACAAATTTCCTCAATGATAGCAAATTTTCCGACAATGACTTAGCATGGATTACATTTTTCAAGCTTAAAAAGTTATCATTTTTAGTGTAACCAGATATGTTACCTACTCCCTCCGATTTTATAATCGCTGAATCATTGTCATTTGCACATTTAATATAGAGCCTTTTAGTATTATCAAACGTTTTAAAAATTAATTTAGAATTAGTCATGTGCTCCGTAGCACCAGAGTCTGCCAGAAATCTAATCAGTTGGTTTTTATTGCTTTCTTCCACGTTAAGAAGTGTATTGTCTACATACAGACCTGTGCACTCACCAGATTCGGAAGTTTTGGTAGAATTGTTGTTGTTTTGTCTATTCTGTCTACCTCTCCCCCGTGATCTGCCTCGGGCATGGCCTCTATCAGACTTGGTTTTCTTAGGGTTGCTACCCTTCTGTGGCTCGTAATTGCGTCGTTTTACACCACGACTAAAGCCACCTCGTCTACCACCCCGATTAGAATTTGAGGATTCATACCTTCTTTGACTTTCATTCTCCTTCAAAACCTTTTCCAGCTGACTCTCCGTGTATGGGCAGTTTGCACGGACATGCCCTTCGTACCTCTTGCATCTGAAGCACATCTTCCCTGACCTTGTGCATTCGTCCTAGTAGTGGCCCTTGTTACAGCATTTGTAACAAAGCGCCGCAGGATCAGACACGTAATATGCCTTTGCTCCAGCTTCTGTAGTCTTTCCAGCTGATTCGATTGATCCAATTCGAGCTGTTTCCTGTCGCACAATATAATCTTTAAGTTGGTTTAAAGTTAAAAGTTTGCCAGTCGTATTCTTATTCAAAAATTCAGACTCTTTAACTTGAGGTAAATGTACGACAATGCCCTCATAGAATGCATCGCATATTTCGTCATCTGATAAGCAAGGTGTGTCGGGCAACTTATTATACAATCGAACTAATTTATCGAATCTATCCCAGAAAGCTGATGCTTTCGATGCTTTCTCTTTATTTGGATTGTATCGAATAGTGTGCAATTCTTTTCGAATACTTCTTGTAGTCACGTTCAATTCATTATTTGCTTTAATGCGTTTAATTTCATCAAGCAATTCAATAGGATTCCCGATATCCGATACCTTTTCGTAATAGGAAATATCGATTCTATTGATAATGATGTCTCGAACTCGAACTTTATCTTTTTCCAACTTAGTTTGATCAGGCACGCATGATGGCTGAACCGTCGAATCAATTACGTACAATAAATCAGTAAGAGTTAGTTCTGAAGTTAAAAAGTCTAAAATGGTATTAACATTCAAATTTTGTGTTAATTTATATTCTCTACGAAAAGTACTATCTTTATTTGTTACTTCGATCTGTATTTTGTCTTTTATACCAGTACTTTTACTCGAATCAATTTTATTAACTCCATCCTGGACTAGTTTTGCTAAATATTCTCTACTCACATGAGGTTTTGTAACTACTTCATTTGCAGCGTTTTAATTCGATGATCGACGGTTGTTTTGTGCAGATTTTCCAGCTGATAAAATCTGTTCTTCCTCGTACAGTCGATCTTGTTCTGCCCAATACTGTACTATTTCCTCCATCCAGCTGTACTTCTCATCCACTGCATATTTGTGTCTGATCAATTCGGTGACTACGTCATCGTGTACTCGATTGCACTCACTTTCGATTTTCCCTCTCAATTCTTTGTTTTCTTTTTCTAATTCATTCAGCTTAGCCGTTACCTCTGAAATTTCAATATTTTCATTAGAATCATTCAAAGAAAACTTTCCAAACTTAGCTGTCCCCGCATCCTGACGGAATTTGTTCAGTCCCAAATTCAGTTGTATCGGTATATTCGATTTAACAACAGGGGTGGATTTACCTTTCAAGCTTTTCTCAAACTTCGTTTTCCAGCTGTCATTATCCACAAAATCGGACTTTTGTTCTTTCCCTTCATCGAACTTATAGGCCGGCCCACCGTCAGCAGTTACAGTATCAACATCCAGCTTTGGGGACAAGGTATTCCCACGTTGGCTTGGGTCAACCGATTCAGCTGGAGCCACCTCTTCAGCTCGAAACCTTTTGATTGCCTTCTTCACGGATTCCAGTAAACGGTCCTCGACGAGAGAGTTATCTAAGAACATTTTGTAAATGAGTTGTTTGTTTTGATGAACGACAATCAAAAACAAACACTCTATCACATGCAGCAATTTATTAAGCATGTGCTTAGTTGACGAATAACAATCAAGAAAGCAATGCAAATTGCCTGTTTGTTTTAAAAATAAAACTGTGATTTTACAGCACACACAGTGTAGCAGCAACAACATACACTAGCCTGCATGTACCGGCCAACATTTAAATTTTGGGACTGAACAGCATGCTATTTTTTGAAAATTTAATATGTACATATTTTGTTGTGGAAGATCGAGTTTTAGTTTTCAAACTTATCAGAAAAATTCAAACTTTACCTAAATCGAATCTTTTACCACCTGACGTCATTATGTAGATGTTCCCATCAATATCCAACTCTGGATAAAAGGAGTCATCTAGATACGTTTCTGAAATTTCCAGCTCCTGGTCCTGGAGCAGCAGAAACAACTGCAGATTTTTCTCATCTGTTAAATTTAAGCTAGTCAGTTAACTGTTTCACTATAATTTTTAATCGGACTTAAAATTGCAATTTTTATTTATAAAAGGTTAGTCGAACTTGAGTCTAGTTTTAGTAACATTTCCGCTTCATAATTCGATCAATGCGTCGCAACATAGATTAAGATTTTATTCGAGAATGAATTTTCAATCAAAATTCGAGCCGTTGTTCTCAGTTTGCAACATAGCATTTTCGAGCATTCACGTGCGTTTACGTACGTGTAGTCAAGCTTTGATTAGCGGAACTAGCACCATCGTTTGTGCGCATGGGGAACTAACTCGCCCCGACGCTCTAATGTGTACTGAGAGCAAGATGTCGCTCGCGCTTGACCGCGCCAACGGCTTCTCTTTCCCGCGTTGCCGGGCGCCGCCATTTCGCTTCGCCGCGCGCACACAGGCACGCTTAAACACGTTACCGGCTTCGGGCTGATTCTCGGAATCGCCTGACTCGCATGCCGCGTTACGGATTTTGCGTCATGAAGATTTTACTGACTTCACGCAAGATTTTTCACTCGCGCACTTCATGAACAAAACACTGCGACTTACCTCGTGTCTTCGGCATCTACAAAGATACCATCTTTGCCTGATCGGACATGTTGTCATTCGAGCTGAGAAGTCGCCTTTTGAAACAAAGCAAAGCAGCGGGTCGTCTCTTTGGCCTTCTCCTCCGCGGCGGGTGTCAACCGTTGCTGATCGAAAACGGGAACGAAAACACAACACGTCGAACTTGTCTTCAAGCTTTTAAACCAGCTATACACTTCCAACGGTTTCACCCCCTCTGAAAAGGCAAATCCGTAATTTTGGCACTTCACTCGCGAGGTACTTTCTAGTGTACGCGCAGGTCTAGAAAATCCCAAGCAGCGCAGTGGAAGCTTACTGGGCCCATAACCTGTTGAGCTTTTATTAGGCCTGGCGTGACTTGGAAAACAAATAACACTAATTTTCCTATAAAACACTTTATTTAGTGAAGCTTACCCTCGAGCTTACTTAACACAAATAAAGAACAAAAATCGAACTAATAAACAAAGGAACTATGTAAAACAATTGTATCGCGAACGCGTCTTTCTCGCATGAGAGCACACAGAGAAGTGAGCGTCGCCGCCGCAGCCGCGACGTCGACGCTGGCCTTAGTTGGATGGGGAGAGAGGGAAGAACAGTCCCATCGTGCTCTCTCTGCAGTCGCTCGAATTCTGCTCGCTTATTCTCAACATATATTTTTTATATCCAGAATCGTACGACAAAGCTGTTTCGAAGCAGGTGGAAGAAACAAAATCTAACAAAGGCACAGCTTCCGCCGCAAATCTTGATGTTGATAATAGGACAAAAATTCTACACCGAAAATCCTACCTACAAAAAGTGTACACTTTGATTTAAAATTATTAAATAACACAGTTTTTAAATCAAAACGAAGGGAAAACACCGCTAGTAGGAATCGGAAATCTTGAAGGAAAACAAAAACTTGCTGGTCCGAGCAAGCGATCGAAGAAATCTGTAGGAACATGTGATAATCTTGAGATGAATTCGTCAAGTTCCAAGAACCTTGTAGCACAAAAACAATTGTCACTGCAAGAAATAAAAGATTTAGATGCAGATGATAAAGTTGTTTATGTTGCTTGTACGTAACATCTATTTGTATACACGAAGAAAAGTAATTACAAGCAGAAGAAAAGCTGCAAAATGAAAGTCAATATTTGTCTGCACTGAGTACTAGTACTCGTGGATATTGCAATGACAATACTGCAGTTGCAGCTCGCTTTCCAATTAATACGCTCAAAAACTTCGTAAAATTGAACGATGATCTTCGAGATGCCAATTATGCCAATCAAGTCGTGAGTAAAACTAATTGTTGATACTTCCTCCCCCTCTCTCTCTCTCTCTCTCTCTCTCTCTGATTTCGTGAAAAAATGATTTATCTAAAATATATTTACAGCATGACTACATAAGAATAATAGGAGGTAGGAAAATCACCAAGCATGAGACAACTAGAGAAATCTTAGGAAAAATACTTACAGACGAAGTTGCCCTAAAATATAATTTTTGTGGAACGATGCGCCAAAACAGAAAGTACTCCTTCAAAATCTTACGCATATGGGACTTGATATTTAGTAATGTTTATTCAATAACGCTATAATTGTAATTTTCAGTTTAACGAATAATGTATTCAACAAGTTTCTAAATTAATGTATATTCCAGATGAAATTGTTGACGTTTCGTATAAATCGAATGAAACAAGCGAAGAAAAGAATCGACTCAGCTGCAGCTCGTGCGAAGAAAATGAAAAATATTGGTTATCCACAAAACGACGAAAATTCTCAAGATACGGAAGAAGAGCAAGAATAAAATCACGCTAATGCTGACAAACAGCAAAGAAAGAACAAGGAGAACGACAGTGAAGAAAGCAATAATGAAAGTGATGGCGATTAATAAATTTATTATTAGTTTTACCCTGATTATTACTCTATGCATTGAGGGGTGTGGTATGTATTATAGAGAGACAGAGAGATAGATAGATAGATAGATAGGTCTTTATTTGCTAAGGCAAAAAAAAAAAAAATAATACAATTAAGGTCACATAGACTGTGTCGATGCAGCCTAACAAAAATATAAAATACAATATATACAAATATCGTCACATAATCACATAAAAACATATTTGGTCACATATAATTATCACATAAAACTTTTCAAATATTACGTTGCACATTTATGGTTTGGTCATAGACCTATCTGTATTGCACGTTGGAAATCTAAATTACGTAATACTGAATGGTTTTTTACGGCCTGAGGGCCGAGTCTGACTAGATTAAAACTAGATTAAGATTAACAAACAAACAAGCGCCAGAGGGCTCAGAGTCGTCAAGATTCCGTGGCCAGCAGGTGCCGCCGTAGTGCCCCCTTAAAGGAAGCGAGAGATGGCAGGTTTCGCAGAGTAGGAGGGAGAGAGTTCCAGAACCGAGCACCCTGGACCTGAAAGGCCCTAGCCCCGGTTTCAGTACTGAATGTAGGGATGCTCAGTTCCGGGGGAACTCTCCTACCGGAGGGTCTCGGCTTGTGTTTACTGAAAAATGAGGCCAGATACGAGGGTTCACCGATCCGAATTACCTTGTAGAGTAGAATGGCCTCATAGTAGAGCCTTCTGGAATCGGTGCGAAGCCATTCTAGACGCCTCCGGTAGGGACTGATGTGTTCATCCCTCCTAACCCCGAAGATGAATCTCACACACGAATTGCTCAGTCTCTGTAACCGTATTCGTTGTTCGGTAGACGCGTTCAGGATAGTCACAGCACAGTAGTCGATGTGCGGTTGTATAAGTGTCTCAACTAGCCTTCTGCGGAGAGTCTCAGTGGTGCAGCCCCTGATAAACCGCAGGCTATACAGGGCTTTGTTGACTTTTTTCGTGATAGCATCCACCTGCGGTCTCCAAGTAAGTTTGCTATCCAGTACAACACCGAGACTCACGACCGTCTCACTGAATGGGACGATCACTCCGTCCGGCAACGGAACCCCAGGCATGTTCCATGATTTAATATCATTAACGTTCTTCATGGACCCGAAAAATGTAGACTTAGTTTTGCCGGAGTTAAGTCGCAGACCGGAGCTCTCCGCCCAGCCAGAAACCAGCCGTGTCGCTTCAGCCAGTCGAGCCACGCCGTCCAGGAAGTTATCTTTGTTGGTGTGTAGATAGATCTCGAGGTCATCCGCGTAAAAAAGATGTTTAATTGCGTTGCCGTCGAGTATATTTTGCAGGTCGTTGACATAGAGGCTGAACAGCAAGGGTCCCAGGACAGAACCCTGTGGAACTCCCAGATTGGTTTCAAGCCACTCTGAAGTTCCGTTTTTATTCGAAATCACCATCTGAGATCGTCCCTGTAAATATGATTTAATCCACAGGAGAGCCGCCCTAGAGAACCCCAGCTTTCTCAGCTTAGATAGTAATTTGGAAGGTGAGATGGTGTCAAAGGCCTTGCTGAAGTCAAACAGCAGCATAAGCGTCACCTTCTTTTTGTCAATAGCCATGCGTACGTCGTCGGTCACTTTTAATAACGCAGTCTGCGTACTGTGGTGTTTTCTGAAACCGGCCTGGAAGGGGTCGAGTATATGATTTGTATTAAGATACTCCGTGATCTGGGTATGTGCGATTTTCTCGAGTACCTTTGAGAGGAAGCAGAGCAATGCAATCGGACGAAAGTCCTTAACGTTTGAAGGAGCGCTGGTCTTTCTTAGCGCGATCAACTGTGCCTGCTTCCAGATTCTCGGAAAGATCCCCTGAGCGAAGGAGCAGTTAAATAGATTAAGAATAAATTCGCCAATAATTGGGAGGGCTTTGACGACCACCCCGCATGGAATACCATCGACACCCCTCGCTTGGGAGGAAAAATGTGATATAGCAAGGACGACGTCACTCATACTAACAGGGCTAAATGTAAAGCCCTCCTCACCTGCAAGTAAAATAGTGTCCATTGCATTGTGTATATTTTCGAGGGGTGATACCGATACTCCCGCGAAGTGCTCGTTCAGCTCCACCGGCGTAAAACCAAAAAACTCCTCCTCCTTACGCCCAGGCAGGAGGCCGAGATGACGCATTACCTTCCAGATATTTCTATTTTCATCAAGGGCGTCTGATAGTTGTTGGCGAAGGAAGGACTCACGCTCTTGAGCAGAACGCATGTCGATCTCGTTTGTGAGCCGAAGGACCTCATCGAAAAGCTCCGCCCTCCCCGTGCGCTCGTAGCGCCTGAGTGTAGTATTGCGTTTATCCATGAGGAGCCTCAGCTCTGGTCCAGACCAAGGAGCATATTTCCTACGTGGGCAAACCATTTTCAAAGGCGCCAATTCATCAATTGCTAATTTTATATTATTATTAAGAACGCATAAAGCGCCCTCCAGATCGGTTTCGATGGAATTCATGGCTGTCCAGTCGCAACAAGACAAGACGTCTACAAGACTAGTTGTGTCAATGCACTTGTAATCCCGGTACGAGAAAGTGTCACTCGCAGGAGTGGGAGCGTAGATGTCTAGCGAGACATCTATGACACAATGCTTGCCGAAACTAGGCAGCCACTCATTCTTAGAGTCCAGGATCGTGTCGTTCTCGTCGGTCATGATGAGGTCAATCCACGTGTGAGACGATGAGGTATGATGTGTGGGACCATGCCGGATGATCTGAAGAGATAACTCTTCGGACAGGCGCTTGATAGTAGCAGCGTCGTCCGAGTCGGATAGTAAATCCGAGTTCAGATCACCCATTATGATCTTATGACTAAATTCGCCGCATAAGTCCCGCAATACATCAAGAAGGTCTGAGTCCTTTTGCATCGGAATTTTCGGGGGCCTGTAAATAACTCCGAGTAGTACCGGAGGTGAGTCGCCCCTTTGTACGCTACAAAAAAGATACTCTGGGATTCCAGGTTTTCCTAGACCCATAGTATCAGATGAAGCAAGCTTTTTGATTTTCAATCCCTCGATGCTAACTAGGCTATCATCCACAATCGGACCCAGCCATGTCTCCGCAAAACCAAAGATGTCAAACGATGGGCGCTCCGCCAAAAAATTACGGACGATCCCAATGCGAGCCCTGAGCGAGTTCACATTGAGAAAGCCCGCTCTCAAAGCACACGCAGCACCCGGCGCATTGTCAGAGGGCCTCGCGAGTCATATAGTGGGCGCAAGTGATGATGACGATGATGACGACTGTATGGATGTTAGTGCAGATGATACAGTCGTCAATGATGGCGACGATGTCGGCAAAGCTGCAACCGACTTGCCTGACAGGTCCGACTCAGGTCCGTTACATGAAGTAGTGTCAGAGTTAACGTCCTTTTCAGTGACTGTCATGCGAATCCTCTGTCGTCGAGGTTGTTTCAAGCCGGCCTGACACGCCGTAAGAATGGCCTGCAAATCGGCAGCAGATGCGAACACGTGCGCGCGCTCACCCCCCCCCCCCCCCCCCCCCCCCCCCCCCCCCCCCCCCCC
>JAZHPH010000507.1:0-33388 GCA_037356405.1 Nasonia oneida | reverse complement strand
ATATATATATATATATATATATATATATAGTTGTTTTGAGCCAAGGTGAGATTCAGCACCCCTCGCTCCCTCAGCCCTTTCTCCAAATAACGTTAAAACGTTTAAAAAACGCGTTATTTTTTAATCATGAAGCCCCCCTCGCCACCCACTTTATTAGCCCCCCTTGCCCCCCCCCCCCCCCTTAGTTACTTTATTTAACATTTATAGTAAAAAATATTATTCTTTATGTTAAAATTTCTATTTTTTCCAGGCCACAAATGAGGTAAATAGAAGAGCGCGTTTTTTTCTCTAATGACAAAAATTTTAATGTTTTAGAATTAGAAATTAATATAGAATCTCATAGTAATTTCAATAAGCAATGATGTATTTTATTCGTGTATTTTTAATACTTTATTCTGTAACAAGCTGTCGCGAATTCATATTGCGCGCGCTTGTTTAGTCGCGCGACGGTAGCTCGGCATGAAAGCGCCGTGTTGCTGAGTCGTGCTCGGAGGCGCGCGTGAGACACTGCGCGTAAAGGTTGACAGTAGTATATAGGCAGTTATGGCGAGACACAACAAATGACGAAATCACTGGTGCATCCTTATCTTATCATGTAAACAAGTCATAAAGATAAGGTGTCATGTTTCTAAACAGATAATTAAGATAAGGGTATCATGTTTATACACGTGTAATTAAGATATCATATTGACATAAACAAACAAGATATCTTTACCACAATAATAAACAATGACGGTACTTTACAAGTACTAAAGATAAGGTATCATGTTTATAAACAGTTAATTAAGATAAGGATATCATGTTTATACGTGTGTAATTAAGATATAGATATCATGTTTACATAAACAAAGAAGATATCTTTACCGCAATAATAATCCATGATGATACTTTTTTATTATGAAAACAGGTAATAAAGATAAGGTATCGCCAACGTCTTAAGCATTTATCTTGTAAACAATTAAGATAAATATGGATTGCTACTGACGTCATGTACACCTCTTATGACGTCATAAGATAATGAGATTTTTATGTATGATGAGTTTGTAGTACGTTTATAGAAATATTGTGGTCCTAAAAAGGACCGATTTTAATTGATAAATAAAAGTCTTAGAATAAGGCTTTGTTGTTGCTATCCCCAATCAGTGTTGTTGTGTCCTTGATATTTGGAATCTTTATTTGCTTCCTTGTCAGGACAATAACTCCTGTACCCTTCTTTTTTCGGAAATGATCCAGTATTGGAAGAATATTGAGATAGATACTTTTGGAATCCAGAAGCCGGTTTATATTTCACTTCCTCTCGACCTGAACCTTCTTTCTTCTTCTTATCCATATTGTGTTTGTCCATATTACGATTATGACCCGTCAAGTGTACGCAGAGCAATGAGAACATACTTATGCACAGTTGATATTTATAGAGAGTCGTAAGGAGTGGCAGTAGGGTGGGAGGTTTAGATGATGTCACAAAAAGTGAATATTTTAATATGTTCTGGTTTATTACAAGATAGGAAGACATATGTACAAAGCGTAATGACAAAAAATAGCATGTATATTTATACTTTAATTATGGCAGTATAAATGTCTTTATATATATCAAAAAATTGAAAAGCATCTATTTCACATAAGATTATATTTAAAATTATTTCCTCAATAGTATCTTTAGACTTGTCGTGAATTATAATTTTAATATTTTCAGTGTATAAAGTATAATATTGTTGAAACATCTCATACGTCTTTAGTATAGAATTAGGGTCTTTCTCAATACTATCGTTTTTAATACAGTCAATTATAAACTTCTTAATATGAGCAACAATCTCATTCACTTTATCAACACACTCTTCAAGTTTACTCATACGTTCGTCAATACACTGTGAGACAATTTTTAATCCGTCAAAAGTGACTTGCTGCATGCATATCGATGGTTGATGATAAGCTGTTTTTTGTTTCTTTGCTCGTGGTGGTTGATGACGTAGATTCTCACCATCCGTAACAGTAGCAGCAGCAGCAGCACCACCACCACCAGTGTAGTCATTGAAATGGGAAGCACTAACTGTATGCAGTACATCATCGTTTTCTTCGTCAATCAAAAGATTTGGAAAGCTGGATGTTCCGACAGGTCTTTCTTCTATCAATATGGATTTGGTATTGTATGAAGAAGTAAACATCAGATCATGATTTTCCATGTACACCTTCGGTGGTCGAGCGTATTCACTTTGGAATCTGTACGCATCTTGGAAATAGCAATTTATAAGATCAAAGTAATTCTTGAACACCTTCCAGCCAGATGCATCAAATTTGACGGATTTAAAACATGTTGTAGAAGTTGAGAGTTTCACCACTGGTCGATAGTTTCCCTGGTAACTTTCTAAGCCAAGAGTAACGCGTTTCGAGTTTGACTTATTAATGGCGTAGGACGTGGAGAGCAGCATATTTGTTCAGCAATGTGTTCCTTTCTTCGTGTGATCATCTGTATTAGCTATGATGGCCGCGGGGTATTCCAACACGTTTGGAATTCTATCCGCAGCATACACGCCAACTGTCTTGACGATTAACGGGTCAAGAGCTTTTAGTAATTCTTGTGTATTCATTATATTATTATTATTATTATTATTACTTCAGCAATGATCGACAACGTCCTCTTCGTGTGTCGCGTAAATAGACGAAGAAGTAGCTGTACATACCGGCGAGTTTAGTTTGCAGTACAATGCATCACTCAATTTCTGTGCAGAATCTTGCTTTATACCTTCATCTATAGAGTGTAACCACTTTCGTAGCACATATGCATGATTGAGAGCACAATCGCGACTAGAGTTTATACCTTGAATGCCATGATTTAAACACATGAAGTTACCTGAATAATTTATTTTCAATTCGTCAAAATTCGGGGCATACAGTTTCTTCAACGTTCACAACTTCTCGACACATTACAGTCTCCAGGAAACTCCAATTGTCATGACCGTGTGTAAAAATACGTATAGCCACTTTGGCTATTTGTTGTAAATGATACTGTAGTTGTTCAATGGTGATGTCACCTTCATGCCAACGAATTCCATGAAAATGATTAGAGATGTAGTCGTTAATTCTTTTAAGTCCAGTTGCAAGTTCTTCAAATCTATGGGGTTCCTTAACTATCCAATGTTGGACGGTTCTGTGCTCTAAACCAAGTACACCAACTTCTTTAGGTGTAAACTTGTTGTTACGGTCTCAAACCCTGAATATTGATAACGTAATCCATGATACTATAAAAAATTCACACAGTCGATCCAAACTCGCTCACTTCTCAAATGTCACTGAGAGTATGACGTTTAGCTTTTTTGCTCATCTATAGCATAGAGGCGCTGCTGTTGCTTCTTTCCCCATCCCTCTTCTCCTTCTCCACCTTCTCCTCTTACTTTTCCATCGCTTTATCGGTATTATGCATTAAAATCCGTTATTATTTGTCTACTTGAATCTATTTCCAAGACATTGTCGTATTCGGCGTAAATTATACAATTGATTGTAGATTCAAGTGCTCTTTCAA
This sequence comes from Nasonia oneida, assembly GCA_037356405.1. Classification (NCBI taxonomy): domain Eukaryota; kingdom Metazoa; phylum Arthropoda; class Insecta; order Hymenoptera; family Pteromalidae; genus Nasonia; species Nasonia oneida. Next base: position 29,871 of record JAZHPH010000507.1, on the reverse strand, counting down.
ATTTTACCTCTACACGAACACTACCGTGTTTGATTAAATTCCAATGAGAAACTGAATTTGCTGATAAATCAGGCGTTAGATCAAAAGCAAATAATGTATACCCTTCATCGTAGTCCAGTCCCAGAATATAGTGTATGAAACGAGTCGATAAATAATTGACTTTCACCCGTAAATCGAGGCTGCAATGGTTTGCTGGGAATCTGGACACCATCCACATAAAGAGAAATATAGTTTATATTAAAATGTTGGAAATTAAATGGATTAAACCTTCTATTTCCATTGAATGCCTTGTTATCCACAAATCCAATGATTATTCTTTTGGGTATTTGACCGAGAATAACGTTGTCCAGTGTATCGCCAAGAATACCTCTATGCATTGTAAATGCCTTCACCTCCACACGATTGATTGGGTATTTAGCAGTGGCTTTTGTAAGTGCATTAGCATGAGCTAGTATAACACCTGGACTTATTTTAAATCGACGCACACTCAGAGAAGCTTCCTTAATGCGTATAGTAAATTTATCGTCATCTGTAAAATCCATCAAACAAAAAGCATCCTTACTCCTAACCAATCGTAATCGCAGTTCAACACCATTTAACAGAAATTTATTTTGATTAAAAACATCGCAATGCAAATGACCGAGTAAATCGACAGTTTTACCATTATGGGTAAAATACTGACGGTTACACTGACCAATATTTGCATTTACATCAGTACGCTTGGTATTGGGAGGCGCTGCCCATTTTCCAGGGGTATCCGCATACCAGAGTCCACTCGTGAGATGTGATTCCATACTACTCTTTGAATAATTTAACAGTATTTCGATGTAAGCTCGGTAAGGATAAGCATTGTTTGGTGGTGAAACCAATTTTTGATTAAAGAAAACGTCTATTTGGTTAAATAGCAAATGTAACGTGTTATTTATTGCTACTACCTTCGGATACTCTGTAGCTTTAGCTGCTTCTGTTATTTCAACATTTGGCTCTATTTGCATACGAATGCTTAGCATTGTGTGTGCAAGATCGACATAATCACTACTATCTGGAACGACGAATTCCAACGGTCCATCGTCTGTTAGCGAAGAAACTGGTTTATAATGTACAAATTGAGAGCTTTCCACCGAAGTCTGTGTAGGTGGTAATGTAAATAAATCTAATTCTGATTTCATGCATTCGCATGAGTTTGAGTGTAGAAAAGCCATATTAAATAATGTCTATGTAGATCCAAAAATATCGCTCACACTGCGTTGTTTTCTCTTCTTCCTTGGCTTATTCTTACCCGCTTTCTTTTTCGTAGATTTGCGAACACTGACACGGCTCTTCTTCTTCTTCTTCTTCTTTACACGGCCACTTTTACTGCTGATGCGTACAGCTGAACTGTTCTTGGACGATTGACGCTTCCGCTTTTTAGCGCGTATCTTATATCCTGATCCCTTCATCATAGCGGCAATTTTATCAGCGGCTTTATGCTTAAGATTTTTACCGGACTCACGCATGCGCATATTTACAGCTTGTTTAAAATTGATTCCGTGATTTCCCACATCATCTAGTACATGCATTCCTGCTCTGATAGCTTCTTTTCCAACGGCTTTAGCACCACTCGTAATGTAAGGTAAAACTCTTCGAAATAATCCACTCAAAAAGCTGCCGATTCCAACATGACCTCGCTGATAAGTTGAACCTGCAAACACTCGACGTACTCCTCCTCCTCCTCCTCCTCCACCATCACCACCACCGATTTGATCGGCATAGTATTCTGCGTAGTAAGCCTTTTTTTTTCTCAGAGAATGCGCTTGAAATGTAGTGTTACGGTCAACGTCCCGTACTCGAATGGTATATGATTCCCATTTTCATCTCTTATATCTATTATTATATTCTGAAATGTGTTATTTAACAAAGGTAGATAAATTCCCGGTGCAAATTGTTTGACCACTCTCGCACCAAATTTATATTTTGAATTATCGAGTATTACTGTGCGCAAAAGGGATGCTTAAACGTCACCGACTGTGAACGGAATACAAATATCTGAGTAAACGAAAAATTGATCAGCTATCGCTCTTGCCAAACAACCAGGTCTGCTTCCTACCAATGTTTTTTTCGACTCTACAGATGGAATCATGGGTATAAATTCCTGATTTCTATATTTTTCATTCTCAAAGCCAAATATACGTTTGACCTTTTCGCTCAAGCTGAAAAAATGAGTTTCCTTACATTCACACTTTTTATGTAAATTGTAATAACCACTTTTTTTCTTTGCCTGTTCAATACGTAAGTGAGATTCAGGTATATTGTTTATAGCTTCTGTGAGATTGTTGAGATTCTCGTGAACACCTGGTGGAAATATGGCATCGTTGTGTTTGTCGTTTGTCCAATCCGGTAAATATTCAGATATGTCTCTCTTTCTTGCAACTGCTATTCTACGTGCGTTAACAAACTTTATATTACATTCGTGTTTCTGAATATGCATCATCGTGCATGGTATGCTGATTTCCGTGAGAGCAACACTCCACTTACCATGCAGACGTACTTCGTGCGATAAGTGCGCGGTGAAGCAAGATGTTGTATTTTCAGAAAAATATTTCATACTACTGTTACTCGGTAATATCAATAAAATTCGTCCTCAGCCATGTTTAAAGTGTAACAATTTCGCTTGCTTTAATCCACGAATTAAATTTATCAGGATAGCCAAGCCACTTTACAAAAACTTGTTTTTTAACACCACGTCCCCTACTCTTGATCACATGTTCCACTTTGAATTCCTTATTTTGTGACAAACGATCATCGCCAACTCGAGCTAGTTCTTCGGGATAAAAAAATCCGTCGATTATTTCACCTTCTAAATCAGTCAATTCATAGATGAAGAGATTTTGACGACGTGAAACGGGTAATCTTAAAGATCTCTTCACTGTAATTCTTTTCGTAACCTTTATCGAAGGTGCCTTTCAACCGACTGATGCGAACATGGTCACCCACGCTGTATATATGTGCTCTAGACTTTTTTCTCTGACTAAGAGCTCTTTTTTCTAAATTTTTTCTTGCCACAACTGCATTACGAATATTTACAACTGCCGGAACCATTTTAGTACCACTATGTATAGTGTGATTATACGCGTAAACGATATTTTCAATAACATCGATATACCTATGAGTATTTTTGTGAGTAAAATATCTGAACATACGTTCTTTGAGCGTGTGATTAAGACGCTCGACGACGGCTGCTTTAACATTGGGATTACGTGCCACTCGAAAATTAATCTTGTGTTGTTTTCAATAATTTTGAAAATCTGATCCGACAAACTCTTTGCCTCGATCAGTTTGTATAAAAATTGAGCGTCGCCCATCGGTTCTTTTTAAGATTTTATCGAAAGCAGCTACAACACTTTTTGTACTTTTGTCACGTAAAGGCTCGACCCAAGCATATTTACTGAGAACATCTATAACTACAAGTAAATACGCAAAATTATCGTTATACGTTTTGAGATTGCATGTCACACAAATCCATTTCCTAACAATCATCCACATTAGTGACATTGTACATCAATCTAGGAAATTTTCGTCTAATAGATTTGTGTAGTGTGTATGCATCTTGATTACTTAACCACTCATTAACTTAGCTTTTCTTCTTCTTATTTTTACCATTGATTCGTAACAGATTACGTGCACCAGCGTATCCAGTCTCGTGTCGAGTGTCAAAGTATTGATTTTCATAAGACATGTTAAATTTTATAAGTCAACCACTTGTCGTCTGCTTTTCGCGGTATGGATTTTTTCTTATTCAAACGTGCACTATAGCGTTGTGCGGCCGCGAGTCTAGTACCTTGTTCCAAAGTCTGAACGCTCTCGGAATTATTTCTCTTGGTTGAAGGAATTTTGTTTAATGCACGTTTCAAACTTTTACTAATTTTTATCACCTCTGGATTACTTATTAATTTGGATGGAGTGTCAGTTGTTGCTATAAAATTAGCTAATTGAAATCTTCCTACAGGTTCTTCAACAGGTCTACTCCGTACCACGTCTTCTAGTAAATCTATAATATTTGAGTGTGGTATAGCTTTATCATCAATGCTAACTGTACCTGAATTATCCCATTTAATACGATGCGATGCTGATATCCAATGTTGAAGCAATAAACGTGCTTTTCTCACATAACCCTTGGAAATGCTTGCAAGTATCGCTTCATCGGGCAATAGACTCGATATATCTTCATTTTCATGCTCTACATCAAGTATATTTGCATCTGATAAAAGTTCCTGACGTTCCAAATTTTTAAAATGAAGATATCTTCTTAAAATTTGTAAATATTTTTGACATTTTTCACGTTCATCGGTGATACTTTTTGAAAAAAGTATATCGTGCATCTCAGCATCGAGACGACTTAAATTATCACCCTTTGTCTGTATCGTTGGCTCTAAAGCATTACTCGATTCTTCTACTATATGTTGTTGTTGTTGTTGTTGTTGATGCTGTTGCTTCGTTACTCTCTCGTATGTTTCCTCTGGTACAATGACCATTTTACGAGCGTGCTCCATATTTTAATTTCCAGAAACTCCAAATATTTTTGACACAAGTGCACCTATAATTGGTGCAAGTAACATTGGTAAAAAAGCACCACCGTTTTGAATAAGGACGCGTTTCTTTTTTTCCACTCTTTTTCACTGTTATTACTACTGGATTTATTTAATAATTTTCTCAAAACACTTTTATGTTTTTTTAACTTTGACTTGTGAGAGTTTTTTATTTTAACGACTCCGCGCAATACATTTAACACGCACTCGCATATTCTTTTAATGAGTTTTTTATCAGCTACACGTAACAGTGCTAAGCGCTGTTGACTATCTGCATGACAAAGAGCATTCAATACTGCAACACGCTTTTTTGTAAAATGCTTTGGTAGGCATCCACACCTTGTATCTTCTTCTTCAGTAGCAGCAGCAGCACCACCACTACGTCCACGCTGTCTTCTACGCCGTCTACGACTATCGGTTCTCGCAGACGCTCCTCTTACTGCCATTGTTTCAATCAGACTGAAGCTTTAATCATAGAATTCTCTACTTTTATCGGAATTTCTTATCCTTCTTCTTCGGTACATATGCGTAACTCAATTTATCATCGGGAAAAACAGAGGTACGGAAACGAAATTCATCCTTGGTCGACTGTTTCAAATCCAACAAAAGATAGCCATGAGCAGTTGACGTACTATCGAGATACGCTTCTTGTAAAAATTTTGGGTCTTCGGGATAGACTTGACGCGCTAGATATTGTATTTGCGAACGATCACGTGGATTTTTAAAAATAACGAGGTAATTTGCATTTAATCAGATATCGCGTTGACCAGCTCCTTTGTGAAAAAGATTTTGTGTAATAAAAATCACACTTAAATTCTTATGATGACTTCCCTTTGTAAATAAATCGAGAATAATGTTATTCGAAGATTCTCTCATTAAATCATCGATAATTAATAATTTTTTCTTTTCATTGTCTTGAGAATAAGCTGAAGGCTGAGGTAATCCCTCGTGAAATTCGACAATTTTTTTTCTACTCTCCCTACTTATGCCTCCTGGAACAAAGTCTGTCTCATACGTAGACTCCTTTTTACTCGGCATAATAGAGTAATATCCGATCAAAAGTTACACTGCACATGAGTGGAAGATGTCGAAGAAACCTTTTGACAAAAACTGTTTTACCACATCCTGTGGGTCCGCTAACGATACACGTAAACGGATGTTTGAATCGCATATCCATTTCGCCGAGTACTCACACACACACACACACACACGAGAGATTTACCTTAAAATAAGCTTATGGCACGCGGGCGGGCGGTGGCGGCGCGGCGCGGCACACGTAAAAATAAGCTTATTAAACGTGTGCTGAACCATCAGCTAATGACCACTGTTCAAGCTAATGACCGCTGCTCAAATAAGCTAAGTTAAGCGTTGAAATAAGCTTCCCTGGTGGAAAAAATTCGTTGTGCCAAATCTTGCTGAATCGTGCCAAACTGTGCCACACTGTGCCTCGCTGTGCTAGATTGTGTCAAATTGTGCTACACTATGCTACAGTAGTGCCATTTCGGACATTTCGCATAGTTTGGCATAGTCTGGCATAGTTGGGCACAGAATGACACAGTTCGGCACAGTATGGCACGATTTGGCATAACTTGACACATTATTAATTTAAAAAAAAAATACTTTTCTGAAATTTTTACAGAAAAGTTAGCATAGTTTGGCACAACATGATACAGTCTGTCACAAAATGGCACAATTTAAAACAATGTGGCGTAACATGACACAATGTGGCATAACATGAAACAATGTGGCGTAACATGACACAATGTGGCATAACATGACACAATGTGGCATAAAGGCTTTTAATTATTTTTATAATTTTTAATAATCCTATCTCAACTTTTAACTGTTTAAACATGCTTAATTATTCCTAAAAATGATCAATTTTATTATTATAAATGAGTTGTGCTATAATGTGCCACTCTATGTTAAACTATACCGTCTTGTGCTAAAATGTGCCAATTCGTGCCAGGATGTACCAATTCGTGCCAAGATATGCCAATTTTTTGTAAGAAAGGTAGAAAGATATTTTCTGAATAATTCTTTTATGCCTAATCATGCCAAGCTGTGTAAAACTATTCCGCTCTATGCCAATTTGTGTTGTACTGTGCTAATCTGTGCCAGACTATGTCGATTCGTGCAAAGCTATGCCATCCGAAGAAAACGTACAGACAAACTATTTTTTCTTCACAATGTGCCACACTATGCCAAAGTGTGCCGAACTATGCCAAACTGTGCCAAACCGTGCGAAACGTCCGAAATGGCATAGGTTTAGCATTAGCTGGCATACTTTGGCACAGTTTGACACAATTTGACACAGTTTGGCACAATTTGGCACAATTTTCATTTCCACTAGGGTTAATTTTCAAAATCAGCAGCAGCAGCAGCAGCAACAGCGTTCTCAACGATGACAATTGCTATACTGAGTGTAGCAGGATGAATAAGGTACTTTATATATTAGAAATAAATAAATAATATAAATTATTTTAATTTTTTTATTATTATCAATATCAATATATAGCATATTATACAGAAATTAATTATTCCTATAACCAAAAGGTAAAGACCTACGCGATGTTAGGTATCGTCGTTTTTTTAATACTACGCAGCATGTCTTTGACTCGTCGCGCGTTACAACTTCATGTGTTCTAGTTCGTCTAATAGCTTAGAATTTCAAGCGTATTTTATTACATTCATCATTCATCTTTTCAGAATCATGATCTTCGATTGTAAACGCATCGTTAACTAAATTCTTAATGCTATCAAAATTAATTTTTATACCATTCGAAAAATTTAAGGAAATGCCCTTTACTTTGCAACATTCAATTTTATCATTTATATTAGGGCTTACAACTGTGTAAGCGTAAAACTTTGGACCACCCGAAACAAAATTATCTATATAAGTATTCTCACCATATCCACAAAGCTCATCTGTCATATCTCCTAATTTGGAACCGATAAAAGGTTGATACTCATCAGGGGCATCATTATGCGAAATAAATATACATGAATCTGTGTCGTAATAAAGAACACGGTTACCTAAGTTTTCCAAGTATTCGTATAGTTTTAGGCGTGCTTGTGCTGTAGTGTACGCCGCAATTACAACACTAGTATGCGGTACAGGTGTTACAGCTTCATCTCTGTATTGCCAATTTACGTATAGTATCTCATCGTTTATTGCTAGTAAATCATTAACCTCTCTCTCAGGACAGGTAAGAAGTTTTAAAAGTGATTCACGTGATTTTACTACTTCAGTTTGCTTCAAATTACTTCGTTGTCCTAGCTTACCCCAAAACGAATTTAAACACAGTTTAGCAACTGCGCGTAAACCTGCATTTTTGTCTATGTTATTTTTATCCAAAGTTATACCCTCATCACGTTTGTACTGTTCTATATATTGTAATTTCGTTGTTTCATCCGTGCACCACGAGGGGCCAACCGCTAGCCTCTTGTTTGATTTTTAAAAATGTATTTACATATTCAGCAAAAAGACCACCGGTACCGTTAACTTGATTATACCGTGTTACCTCATAGTGCCAAACTATGTAAATTTTCGTAACACTATAGCCGAGTTCTACAGCTTTACGCAACTCATCGACAACCCAAGTACCCGTGAATTCCCGCATTTTTGGGTCCTCGTAATCGCAATCCGACTGCTGCATTTTTTCACAACAAGTACGACAGAGAGCAAAAAGAAGCCGCCCGTGCATTTTAATTGGTAATAGAGGAATGTGTAAATTACGTGGTGGTAAAATGCTACATTTAACTAAGCCCTCGATATCATTTAGGTTGTTATTTTCCCCATGTGTTAATTCGTCACACTCTCTATCAATGAAAATTCGCGGATGTCCTACAGGAAACTTTCCTCTCTTGCATATGTACGGATAAAGAGAGCATATATCTGTATATTGAATTTTTTCATTATTACCGATCGTATACGCAGTAACTATATTCTCAGTTCTTCCTCCAAAAAAAGCATCGCGAGGATTCAACGTTACACGACTCATAAGTGGATGATGCGTTACATAATCGTTGATTTCCCGATTTTCGGATTTTATTCGATCAAAAGTACATTCCCACATATCTCGAACCTCGTATCCTAAAGATTTTATTTTTTCTATTTTTCGACAAGTATTTTCATAAGCTTCATCCATAGTTTTTCCGTAAGCCATTGTTTTATCCCTTTTTCTATCGAAACAAATTGGACAACCGTGCGTGTAACACCCTTGGTATTCAAAGACAACACCTTTATTATTATCATCATTCGCGTTTTCAGGCGGCAAAAATCCATCCACACGAAATCCTTCAGGTAGCATAAATTCACGCGCTCTCCCGGCGTGCACGATTTCACGACCAATCTCACGTTCACATTGTACTAACCATTGTAATGATTTTTGCGAATGCTTATCAGCACGACGATATCCGGCTGTAGGAATAATACCTATAGTCTTTTCGCGTAAAAAATTTTGTCTGTATACAACAGAGCATGTTGAAGCTATTGTCGTAGCCTCTGTAAACGGACAAGTATTGCCACATTTAATGAAAATTTTCCGAAATGCCATACACGAGTCTTAAAATTTCTACATCCATACGGCAATATTCGACTATTTCTCGTTTGAAATCAAATTCATAAGTATAGCGATTCTCCTCATACCAAGCAAAAAATGTTTCTCGCTCTGCTGCGGACATCGAATTAGGCGCGTAGAAAGCTGCATCGGGTAAGGGGCCAATATAATTTTGATTATCTAGTGTATTAAAAAGATGCGGAAAATAACCCTTTTTACTAGCTGTAGGTAGAGCAAAAGCTTGAGGAAGAGCACTCAACTTCATATGAAAATAGTTTAAACTGTCAATAAATTTCATTTGTCCGCATTGAAGCATAATTATATTTTGACCGTTCAAAATTACATTCGGTACTATTTTTGTATTTTCAACGATTTCTCGTAAAATAAATTGCGTATCGAATCCGCACGAGTTGTGAGCAATGCAAATAATTTGACCGAACGATCTAACATACAATCATCACAAACCTGCTGCACGATACACAGATTTGGGACATGAATTTTTATAGACTCATGAGCTCGGTAAGAGGAATCTTGATGAGTCTCAAAATCATAGAAAATGAATAAGTTCTTAGGAGATTTTCGAATATTACTAACGTTAATTTCACGCCCGATAGGTTGAATGTAACATAACTGGTTTACTTTATGTTTTTTGTGACATAAATTACACCAATTAATACCACATTCATGCTTCGATTTGAAAAGATTAATTTGTTTACAACACTTTGTACATACCTTTACAATGTCACATACTTTTTTGTTTTTCTTTTTATATGAACCGTCGTTTTTATGGTTCTCAAAACATACCCAGGCCTAAAAAATCCCTAAAAAAGACGAGCTAAAATTTTCGTTTTCTGAAATTTTATTAAAAATAAATTAAAAACACATGTAAACAAATTTCATACATTTTTTGTATTTTTAGAATTTGTTATGGCTCCGGTGGCCCAGATAAGCTTTCTCCTAAACGTGAGAATAGCTTTGGTAAATCAGACTCTTCGTAAATAATAGAATTTTGGTCGTTACAAACGTCATAAAGCCACCTGATTTCTTGAGCTCTTCTCACGTATATCATACGATCTATCTCTCTGAGTATTTCACTCGGTAGATTACCGAAAGAATCTCCACTGCACCGAATAACTTGAAAAATTTTTATAAAATAAATATAAATTTTTACGCAAAAATATGTATATGCTACTTACGTTCATTTATTTGGTGATCTCTCACAATGTCCTGGTCGAAAAATCCATAATGCACTCTTTCTCCTTCAAAAATAGTGTATCCGCGTTCACAGTCCTCTATATCGCGTGACATAAAGTCAATAATTTGCTGTCTCCTCACAGCATGTCGATTGCTATCGTATTCTTCCATACTTGAAATTTCTGCGTATGCCTGTGTCGCCAATTTGTTTAACACTGATGATACTGCCATCTTAGGCTCCCTACAGGTGGCTAGCAGATGATCGATGTTTGATAAAGCTCCATCGTCTTCAGCATCGCTATCATTGATAGCAGCCTCCTCGTCCGCAACCTCATCATCATCATCTATCTGAACTTGCCCTTCAACTGCATTTTCAAACGGTACTTGTATATCATCAGCTTGCTGCTGCTGCCGCCGTACATCGACATCTATAAGCGACGCTTGCTGATGCTGCACCAATTGTTGCTGATCTTCTCGACCTTGATTGAAACCATGCTGCTGCTGCTGCTGTTCTTGTTCGTCATCGTCGTCGTCGTCGTAGTCGTCGTCGTCGTCGTCGTCGTAGTCGTCGTCGTCGTCGTCGTCGTCGTAGTTTTCGTCATCGTCGTCGTCGTCGTCGTCGTCGTCTTCATCCCCTTCGCTACTTAAATCAGCAAGTAATCTTTCAAAAGCTGAAACAAAGAATAAAAATATAGGCACATTTTTTCTAGACGCAGCGTTAACTTGCAGCGTGTATAGAAAGGCGTACACATATTTTAAAAACTAATTTTTAATTAATTTGCACTAAAAAGCATTTTATAAATTTTTTTAACGCAATAACGCAATATGCAAATAATACAAAAGTAAAAAAAATAAAAAAATGTTTCACTTTGTCTGGGATTGAACTTCAATCCGTAGCATGGATGTACACTTGAACAGACATTTTTTCAAAATAAAATCGGTACGAATAACCCGAAAATAAATGTTTAAATTTTTTTAAAATAATACTATGTAGAATATAAATAATAATAAAAGTAAAAAATGACCGTAAAAAATTTTGACTTCAGTTGGGATCGAACCGTCATCCTCAGCGTGAGAAGTCAATACGCGACACTGTCAGGATATATTTTCTTGTGAAAATCGTTAAAAATATTAATAAACTTACCGTTATTTTCCTCGTATTCGTCCATCAAACGATGCAGTACAGGTAGATGATTAATTTTTTGGCTAATGGCAAACTCTGCTGCGCATCTAACCGCGAAGGTTGATTTGCGAAAAACGGTTGAGTACAGTACCGATATTTTTCGAGGTCCGCAGCACCGTAGCAATTTCCAAAATTCTCTCTTCAGCTCTACAGCGCCCATACGCCTTACACGACGTCGCCAGAACAAATTACATCGACGTCGTATTAAAACTCTTTCGTTAGAGAGTCTTAGCGCGATGCGTAGCAATGCACTGCGTATTCCCTCTTCAGCTTGATTGTATAAGGGCTCCATGACTACTTGCTGCTGCTCTGCAATCCTCATGACTACTACAACCATGAGGTGGTCACTGCGAGCCTTATATATTCTTAAAAAATCAAGGGTAGAGGGGATTTCACTTGGATGCATTTGATATGTCATGTAACAAATGAAATTTTCCATATGATACATCCTGTTTGATTTTGTATGAAAATATATTTATGTGAAAAGAAGACACCGCATCCTGTGATAAATACTACGCTCGCAAATAAGTGCGAAAACGATAGCAAGTTATTTTTACCACTAAGGTAACAGGATTACACTTGCATAAAAATTCGACGCTACATCCTGTGATAACCAGGACTCATCTTGCATATCGTATAAAATCAAGACGTTATTCTCTCGTCTGAAAAAATAAAAAAAGTTTTTACGAAGCCAACGGTCTTCAAACCTGCAGCGTGCTCAATTAAGATTTGCCATGAGACGAAACATCCTGCGATAAGCAAAGGTTTCTCTCTCTCTCGAGTCAAGCCGAGCCCTGAATTGTCTAAACATCCTTTATGATTCTCGCTAGTCGCAAGAGTATCGGATGTGAGGATGAAGCGGCCGATTTTCGACGCACACATGCCCTTATCGCCAAAGCTTAAATATCAAGTTCGGAATTATACCGGACTGGTAGATGACTGATCTCTTATACATCATCAGTCTCCATCGAGCAGTCACCGGTGCAAGATGTCTCTTCAACTGTTATCTTCACGCGCAAAAATTCTAAAGTACAGAATCAAAATCGATGAATTACAAGTGAAGCTAGATCGGTCTAGCAGACTTATAGTAAAGCACCGCGAGGCGTACGATAGCGATCACGATTTACACGAACGAGCAAGACAGGCGCTAGTGGAAGAGGAAGCAAGGATGAATAATATCATCCAGATTAATAAAAAAAAAACAGCGTCAAGAATCGCTTCGAGTGTATGGACGTAGGTAACAAGTGCGATGATTGCTCGGCCTTATTTTACATGAAAACGAGGCAAACGGCCTGGACGATCTGTGATAGGTGCCGGAGACCAACCTAAAGTATCCCGGTAAACGTATCGTGTTGACGAGCATCATCCGAGCAATCAACTCCCATGGCTGGCACCTTCGATCTCAGCTTGATGTCCAGAAGCAGCTACTCTGTAGCCTTTCGAGGAGTGCAGCAGCTTGGCTGGTCGTTTAACCTTGGTCACCGGAGATCGTGCTAGACGCGTGCTTCGCATCTCCGTATATCTCACGAATTTTTTCACGCTACCATAAAGACGCCGAAGCCGAAATTCGTGCCACCAAATCCTTGGCTCGTCTACCGAACACCATCCTCTCGCGCAACGCGCGAGACTATTGTAACCAATTAAAGTGATCAATATATGCAACTATTATATTCACAAGTTGTACTTTTTGCTGTTACGAACCCCGTCCTTACTATCTCCTGTACGCGGACTTGACAGGGTTGGACTGGGATATAGTTGCGGCATCGTCGTCGCCGTTGGAAGCCGAACAACTCTGTGCACGGAGAAGGCGCGGCAAGCTTCACTTGACGTGGATTTTGTATACGCAAGTGACTTAGCTGCATTGCTCGGAGTCACCATTGCACCGACGGCTAACGTCCGTGGGCGACTCCAGCGTCATCGAGGGATAGCCGTGGCGTAGTATTTTAAAAGACAGAGAAACTGCTCGGTGACTCTGCGACATCTTCGTGGCCGCTGTGCACAAGGCCAGTTGCCCCGTTACAAACTGGCGCCTCAACGTTGCAGGTAACGAGCAAGAGCGTCGGAGTAGGTAGGCATTAAAATAAATTCGTGTAGCAAGAAGGAAGAATTAGCTCATCTCGCGGAAGAACGAAATTTAACCCTAGCAAAAATAACCGAAGCAGAGAGGATAGTGGCTCTGCCATTCGTATTTACAGGTATAGCCGCAGAATAATGTAAGAACAACAAAGATGAGTGGCATAGCTAGGAAGAGTTCTATACGGCGGCGACAAGATGGTACGGCACGAACAGGCAATTCCAACAACGGACGCAGAGATAAGATACCAAGGCGCGCACGAGCCCGTACGCGATTTTGTGACATGCCTGGAAGGCATGATGAAGGAAATAAAGCTATTACTAAAGTATTTTTTCCATTTTTACATGGAGTCTCATGGAGAATCACATTTTCCTCGTTTTAATTTGCAAATAATTATTGAATTAACAAACAGTTTCTGTTGCAAATTTTTGTATGAGGAAACTAATATTTGATGAATTCAAATTGCTTTTGAAAACGATTGATGGGTACCTCTATGCATAATAATTGATTGGCCTAATCAACAATATGTGCACTTATCCTCAAAAACGGAGTCAAATGTCGTCTGTATTAAACTTTTTTGTCACATAGAGAGTTCGATTTCTTTATCTAGAATTATTATTTGTTATCAATTAGCTTCTCATAAGTGCTAAATAAATTATGTCTCTTGTATCAAAAGAAAATAAGAATTTATAAAAATTATCCTCTTTTTGACTAGGGACGTAACAGATGAACCTCTTCAAGACCCCTTCAAGTTTCTGAAATGCCGATTAAGTGTTGGTGGTTTATAAAATAAGAATCAAAAATTTATATTTTATCAGTTTAGAATTCAGAGATCCAAAATCAGCAAGTATACATGATTTTTTTTTCTTACAGTTTTAGAGATTTTAGTAAACATTTCGACTATTACATTATTCAGTCCTATGTGTTTTCCTATTTTTCTTTTATGTTATGTACTCTTTTATTAAATGTAAGCAGTTCTACACAAACGGAAATCATTGTACAAGTATTTTGCAATTTTTTTCATTAAGAATGATTGCAATTTGGCATGTCGAGCAAATTTTGGCCACAAAAATTGGATTTTGCCCCAACACGCGCATGAAATGGGCCTTTTCTCATGCCTAAAAGTAGCGTAGAAAATCGTCAATTCCAAGCGTGTTAGAAAAAGTTTGAGCTCAAGCGGGGAGAAAAAAATTTTGTTAGACTCGGGTGAGTCGCTTGACAAAGCTTATTTTTCCCCTTGTTGCACAATGTACTATTGGTACACTGTGTGGCGATACAGAGTTCTTTTGAAATTTTTATGTACTCATATAATTTTTAATAAAATTGATAAAAATATTAAATATTTACGAATAGAATACATCATTCAAGCATATTCAAATTTCTATGAGATAATTAATCTAAATTTTAAATCAAGTTTAATCAAACATAACATTATTGTAAACAGGGAAAAAACGTGCCTTTTTATTTACCTCATGGGTGGTGTGAAAAAAATAGATGTATAAATAATTCGTTACCTATTTTGTTCTTTAGATAAATGTCAAATTAATTGTATTGGGGGTGGGCGAACGGTGCGAGCAGGGGGAACCCCCTAGTGTATATATATATATATATATATATATATATATATATATATCAACTGATAATTTGCTGATAAACCTGCCAAAACGTCAGCTGATTATCAAGTGATATCAGCTTAATATTTTTCATAGCACAGTGTGGCTTAAGTCCGCATTTCTGTCACGCTATCCGTGACCTAAGCAGTCCATTATTGCACTGTGTATATCACACTCGCTACGCTTGTGCGCTAACCTTATGGTACAATAATGGACTGCTTAGATCACGGATAGGAGTGACTTGTCGGATTTAAGGCAGCTGTGCTATAAAATTGTATACGATACTTGTGAACTAAGCAGCCCATTAGTGCACAGTGATTTATCTAATACACGGCGTGCAATAATTGGCTACTTAGGTCACATGTATCGTAATATATATACTATATTTAAGCTGATAGTTACACATATGTGTTTATATGTGATAAAATGCTAGTGATAATCAGCTGATTATAAGGTAATAATTATTAAACATTTTTAACTTTCACTATATTTTTTCGAAGTTGTTTTAAATTGATAAAATTTATAAAATTCACATAATGAGGGCCAATACGGTTTTACCATTCAGATGATAACACCAAAACATTGACTGTGAGCTGCAAAATTTTTATTTTTTAATAATTTGATTTAATCAAATTTTCAAATAATAATAAATAAAAATGTTGCAGCTCACAGCCAGTGTTTTGGTGTTATCATCTGAATGGTAAAACTGTATTGGCCCTCATTATGTGAATTTTATAAATATTTATGATTTAAAACAACTTCGAAAAAATATACTAAAGGTTAAAATTTTTTGATGATTCCCTAATGGCAAAAAAATGTAATAAATTGTAATTAATTGTAATAAAACGTAAAAAAATGTATGAAAATGTAAGAAACTGTACCTTTTTGTTGGATTTCAGACCTTTTTTCTCATACATTTTGGTACACTTTCTTACATTTTCAGATTTGATAACTTTTTTTTACATTTTATTACATATGTTATTTACCACCTAATATAGTCAATATATTTTTTAATTATTAATTTTATAATAAAATGTAACAATGCATAAGAAATTATAAGAAAAAGTAAAAGAATGTAAGCAGAAGTAAGAAAATAAAAAAGTCGCCATTTTCTTACTTTTTTACGTATGTATTGTATTGTTACATTTGTCATTTCAAAGAATAGACCCCCATGAAATCCTGTATCAATGGATTTGTAATAGATTGTATTAAAACGTAACAAAATGTAATAAAATGTAGCAAACTGTAATAAAACGCAAAAAAGGTCCAAAATCCAACAAAAACGTACCAAAATGGTATGATTTGTTACATTTTCTTATATTTTATTACATTTTTTATTTTTACTAGGTTTATCACCTGATAATCATAACAGCTGACGTTTTGGCATGATTATCAGCAGATTATCAGCTAATAATCAGTTGATTGTCATCTGCTTTTTTCAGTAGGGATATATATATTATGCCTGCAATTTTATATATGATACCTAACTTAGTTTTTTATGTTACAAATGGTTATCAAATCAAATATAATTAGGATATCACACAAAAATAGTTAAGTCTGGTTAAACTTGTAAATATCTCATTTTTATTGTACTTATAAAACAGTACATAAAAAGCTGTCTGTATTTTTATAGTTACATATGTCAGAGATTTATACACTGAAAGATTCTTGAGACACCTGCTGCCCTGGCCTGAGCAGATGATGCGCTAGCTCATTGCGACAAAAATTTAGTGCAGCTGCTGCCCCAAAACTAGGCAGCAGTCTCCCCAAGGCGACGCTGCTGTTGCACTCACAGCAGCCAAACCGTGTTTTAGCGCAGCAGTACTCACAATATTGGGAGAGCTCCTACACAAATCTCATAATATAGTTACCGCTTGTGCTACATGCAGCATCTTCCCTAAGAATTTTTCAGTGTAACTTTATCTATAATCATACTTATGCAAGCATTCTATCCTTTGCATCATTTGAAAATATGTTTTTATTTATGAATACATTTTACTAAGAAATACATTAGGTGAATTGGAGCATTTACATTTTTACCTTTATGAGCTTTTACACGAATTTAGAAATTCATATGCTCGTTAATCACCTAGAAAATTTACGTGAAAATACAAGTGAATATCCTTTTTTTTTTGTTTAAATAGGCACAGAGTAAGAACAACTTAATTCAAAAATTGGTTAAAGTTATCAAGAAATCAGTAGATTCTATACTGATATTAACAGTTGGTATTACTTATTTCGCTTGTAGCCAACATTACCTCACTCTTAACAAATTTGAAAATGTCAATCCAAGTATTCTAATTAATGAATAAATGATTTTAGGACTAAGTGATGATGTTTGAAAATAAACTTTTACATACGAAATTTATTTAACTTTGGCCTTGACTATTTGTTAACAAAGGAACTTAGGATTTTAACTTGTAAAAATCAGTGAGAACAAATGTTTCAGTAAAATTTACTACCATTTCAGTGTAATCTTCTTTTTTTCTCTCTGTGTAAAAGGTACAACTAATTGGTAGTCAGAGCTACGCTAATTAGTTAATATGTTCTGGCTTACTTAAACTCAAAAATTTTTAGATCATAAATAATGATCAATTCACTTGCTTATAGCATCAAAATGCAGTGTTCCATGGGTACTATTATAAAAATGTATGTTAAGTCTTATGTT
The DNA here is from genome assembly GCA_037356405.1 of Nasonia oneida. Taxonomy (NCBI): domain Eukaryota; kingdom Metazoa; phylum Arthropoda; class Insecta; order Hymenoptera; family Pteromalidae; genus Nasonia; species Nasonia oneida. Next base: position 12,012 of record JAZHPH010000507.1, on the reverse strand, counting down.
TCTAAAATCATGTATAATTTTTGCAAATAATAACTAAGACTTAAAGATAAAGACAACAATTGCAACTGAGGCCATCTAATGGCAATTGCAACTAATGTCCATCACATCTTTTTAATACAATACATATTCAATATTCATTTAAATACAATATTCAATATTTATTTGGATATAATTTTTAATATTCATTGGAATATAATTTTTAATATTCATTTGAATACAATAATTAAATAAATTTTTTTAGTTATTAAATTAACTAAAACTTTGCCTTCTGTGTAATCTACACAATAACAATTTTCAATTTGATGGTATGATGTATAACGTCAACAGATAATGTCAACTATACGGCTTGACGTAGGGTCGCAATTGGTCACATTGGCTCCAACATTTCTTTTATAATCAATTTATAAATCATCATGGTACAAACATGTCATCTTTACATAAAATATGTTAAATTATAATAAAACTGTAAAATATAATAAAATAACAAAGTTAAAAATAATGTAATAACATGATGAAACAAAACTAATAATATTGCTATGCATGTTTATCATCAAAATTCATAATAATATAATGAAAATATGATGAAAAATTCTAATAAGAATTTCTGAAAAAATGAAAAAAAAATCCATGAATATAAAACAGTTATAATTATATGTTGATTATGAAGTTATCATTTGTCTGCAAACTCAATTCTCCAAGCCATGATATTTAAAATCAATATTGACAATAATTCAATATATTGTAATAAATATACAAAATACAAATAAAATGTATACTTGAAATAATAATGCAACAACTACGTGGTTAAATCCTCACGTTTACTGTTTATTGTGATTAATATTAGTATTCCCAGTATAACAAATATTAAAATAAGTTAGTATGATTCGATATTTCACAATAACATTGAACGAGTAACATTCTGGAATCTACAATCAACAGCTATGCGGTCATCTAAGCAATATGAGCAGTGTTGCCAGGCGGTTTCAAAATCTCCCTCTAGGCGGCGCCTCGTTTCCCTCTAGAATACCTCTAGAAGCTATATGAAAATCCTCTGAAAATCCCTCTAGCTTTTTTCAACCGTAAAAACTAAATACCCCACATACAGGGCGTTGCTGATGAAATTTTAAGCTATTAACACTAAACCGATAAACCCAATTTCCCCACGTACACCGAGTTTCCGATTAAAGTTTAAATTATAAATACCAAGCCCTAAAACCCAAGTGCCCCACGTACACCAAGTTTCCAATAAAAGTTCAAATTATTAACACCAAGCCTTAAAACCTAAGTGCCCCACGTACAGAGAGTTGTCAAGAAAAAAATTTAAATAATAAACCAACAACTAAGCTTCAAACCCACCTACCCCGAACACAGCGAGTGAGCGATAGAAAATTTAATCCACGGCGCGCGTATATTCATAGTTCGCGCTTAGAGTTCGCACTCGAAATTCGTCACGATACGTTGACCAGTACGTATACGCTGCTCATGTGACAGGTCACGATTCGGATTTTGAAGCGTTCTTTCTCTCTCTTGCCAACGGTTAGCCTCCATGTTTCTTTTGTTCTACCGTTTAGAGCAAGGTACGACGAGTCGTCAGTTGTACTGTCAAGTGTCAAGAGTGATTTTTGAATTTGAATTTACTTTTATAATTTTTCGAGAATAAGATGTCGCCGAAAAATAAAAAGCCAGCAAAGGTGTATATCCAAAAGTACAGGCCGGAGTGGGAGAATGAAAGCTGCTTTGCAGGTAGAAATTATACTTAGTTTTTTAGGTTAAATGTCGTTATCCAGTGGTAAACGGATAATTTGTAGGCTGGCTGAAAAAGGCACCCGTCAATACTGAGAATAAAAATGCATACTGCACAGTATGCCTAGCTTTTTTAGCAACTCGCGGCACGTGGGGTAATTGGGTTTAAAAGCTTGCGTTTTGAGATTTGAATTTTTCACCGGCAACTCGCGGCACGTGGGGTAATTGGGTTTAAAGGCTTGCGTTTTGTGATTCGAATTTTTCTACAAAGGTAACTCGTTGTGGGTGGGGTAATTGGGTTTACGTTTTGTGGTTGGAGTTTTTGTTGTCCTCGGGGTAAGGTGGGTTTACCTCTAGAAAATACCTCTGAATAATTGTTCCCCCTAGTTTCCCTCTAGGCTTCGCGAAATCCCTCTAGATCTAGAGGGAATCCCTCTGATCTGGCAACACTGAATATGAGCATGTAAGCTCATATTGCTTAGGGAGATTCCACATGATTGTACTTCCCTACCCCTTACCCTGTAGCCGTACCGCGTCCGACTTTGTCATCGAGTTTTCATCTACATGATTCTGTGGTCATTGGAGAATTCGATCTGTGAACGTGAGAAGCGCATCTATGTAATGTTTGTATTCATATTCCTTGCTCCAGTTCGTTTTGTCGACATCGTTCGTCGTCGTTTCCGTTTTTCTGTTTTGCTCCGAAATGGTTTTGGCGTAGTTATTAAAGAGCAAGTAAAAATTAGTAACCTATATTTATTTATTTATTTATTTATATATTACTTATTAATATTTTCTAATCGTGTAAATAGTGATCGCAAAGTGTAGCAGAAAGCTTGGAGCGCTGCAGAAGTTGAGAAGAGAAAAAGTAATTTTACTGTGGTGAGCTTATCGCCATTTTTGAGGTTTCTTCGCTGTGAAACGCTGTGCTCCGAAATCATTTTTCGTAGTTAACTTTGAAGAAATGCAAGTAATTAATGTGTTAGTATATTTTTTTGTAATGAATTTTTAATTATACTCAATTAGGGAGTCATTTTAAATCCAGTTTTTATTGATTAACATTTTTTTTTAATGTATATATCCATAAGAAAAAAAAGTGTATTTTGCAATTTTAGATTTCACATATATGGAACAAGATTTGGAAATCCATCAGCACTTCCAGTCAGAAGAAAAAGTGAAAGCCGATTCAGGACGCTGGATACCCTGGATAAAAGAAAGACAAAACTCGATACAGGTATTGAAGAGGTCAACGACATAACCTACACCAGGGACAAATGGGATGAGACTGGCCAAGAAGAGAGAGAGAGCTCTACAAGTCCTTCATTGATGATCTTATTGTCATTCCTGGAGAGTCGAACCTGGAGACTGGTAGAGTGGATGTGACCACTGATGATCATTCGTTGAATCTCGATCAAAACAGTAAGTGGCAGACGTTCTTCAAGGACAACAAGGTACTGCTGCAGATCGATAAGGATGTCAGGAGGCTGTGCTCTGATATATCTTTCTTTCAGCTGGGCTGTGAGTATCCTTGTAAAGCCATTATGCACAACAATGGTCAAAAGAGACTGCATCAGAGAGTTCATCACACTGTGTTGAAGAATGCCAGTGTGGAGGAAGGGTCTGTGAGTTACCAAGATCGCTGTTTCCGCAAGAAAGGCTGCAGGGGATTACATACCACTGGAGGTTGGCAAGGCCCACTGGGAAGTATTAGAAAGAATGGGAGATTCTGCTTTACGAATCTCATGGCGGAGATCAGAGATTTCTTCATCAAGTCCCTGGATAAAGCCAAGTTCGGGATCAATGCCATGATAAGCAAACTCGATACACAGGTATTGAAGAGAATATAAATTTTGTTATTAAACAATAAGTAGATTGATAATAATTGATTTCTTTTTAGTTTAGGTGGAGATTCCAAGCAGCAAACTACTAGAATGCCATGGTCATTATTATGCCAAATTCTGAAGCGTATATCTGTAACATCTACATTAACGTTTATGCTTGCGTCTGCTGTCTTTATGTAATTTAATATCAACATAATGTTAATGATGTACTTTTATATTACTTTAACTTCATTATACAATATTTCAAAAAAGTTTCACTTGATTTGATACAATGTATGTACTAATCAAGAGAATCAATACTGTTTCAACATAATAAACTAGAATAAAATACTGTACAAGGCAAATCATTTTTTAGTTAACTAACAATTCATTTAAAACTTATTCAATTGACTTAAATTAAAAAATGAATTTTTACAGGCTCTAGTGTGACTATTTTACTTTTATTGTTGGAAATAGTGTACCCACAGGAGATAGATCAACATCCAGTATGAAGCTTCGAGCAGCAATCATCAGGTACGTTTCACTGTTATGCAACTCTTCAATATGCACTTATACATGTCAGCTCGAGCAATCTGAATATATACTTTTACATATAGTGTAGTAATAAATAACAAAGTGTAATTTTATTTTTTATTTATTTAATGCATATATCGTGGAAAATTAAACATACAAAACTCAGTAAAATGAGAATGAACATAAAGCTACATAATATAATTGAAGTTTTTTTATAGTAACTCGCTAATCTTTTTCCAAACGTCTCTGCTTGAGATGCAAGCAGAATGCCACTCTGCCATAATTTCTGTATCCGTAATAACATGGGGAACAGGTGCTCTTAATTTTCTGACAGAAACCATAAAAGCTCTGTAGGGAATGTTTGTGATCTGGTTGTTATCTTCAATCGTTCCCAGTATAGCACATTCTTCACCTCCTATTATTGATTTCTCTGCTATGAGCTTTTTCAGAATGCTTCTATAATTTACTTTTTTATCATAAATTCTGAAGACTCCTTGATTATTTTTTGAAAACCAGAGACAGTATTTTTCAGAATATTTGTTACCCATGTCTATCTCGACATTTCGAAAAGCAACTGGAATGAAGCGGCGACTATCGATGTTTCTCATAATATATCTCAAATGAAAACTCATTTTTTCATTGAGTCTCTCTTCAGTGAAAGGTCGCGAAGAAAGAATACTTTTCATAACTAAATGATTGTACATTTTAAGGAGGAACAATTCTAATTTTGAAAGAGAATTTTCGCTGCCGATTTTCCAAGATGCTTGAATGCAAGAATTTTTATGCTCTTTTGTTTCGACGTAATAATAACGTCGTGTGTTTAAATATACTCTATACAGAAATGATTATACTATATACCGGAAAGGCAGCCATAATTAACTTAACTACCGCATTTTGTCATTTTGAATTTCAAAACTAAAATATTTCAAATTTTTGCTTCATAAATTCATATAAGTTTAGTCATTACAATAAATACAAATAATAATGTTCGTTTAATTTCAGGTTACAATTTATAACAACTCTGCAGCTAATTTTTCCATTAATAGAAAAATGTTAATCTAAGTATTTCAATCGTTCATTGGTGTACCATTGCTTCAGCTAGCGATGCGGGTAAGTTTACTTGAAATAGAAACATATGCTACTCATTAATGGACCAACATAATCACCGTTGATTATTTTTGCAGCATATGACTAAAAGGCCTGAAGTCATAGAGAATATTATTTCATCCTCTCCTGGACTGAGCGAAGATGCCGTAGCGATAGCAATATTACATGATTGTTCACTTCAACAATGCTGAAATCATTAGAAAGTAGGATATTCATAACAAGTTTCAAATTTTTGCTCAGAAAATCCAGGTATATAACATTTATCATCAAAATTTTAGAATTGCCAAGTTACACCCTTCTTTTCTGGAGACAGCACAGCACATCGCTTCAGCAGTTCACGACGAAGCTCACAACTTTGCAGCTTCAACAAACTCCCACAACATCTCAGCCGGAGACTCTTCCCAATCCTCGGACTCACCCCAGCCACGGTATGTCATAAAAATCTTACTGAATATGTGTGTCAGTATATACAACACCACCATTTATTTTAAACTCATAATAAGATTATGCTATTATATAAAACCTTTATTTTCAAGCTTTTCAATAATACATGTAAATAATTTATTAAGTGTTAATCTTTTCTTGAAATTCAGCAATGTAAGATAATATTTCCCTAGTACATTTATATTTCAATTCTGCAGGTACTTTATCAAATCCAATTTTAATTAATTTCATAAAATTGTCAATAGACTTCTGATTGAGGCTACTAACAGGTTCTTTTGACGTCAAATCATCTATAGATTTCGCTATTTTTGCATTTTGTTCGAGCAATTTCTCAACTGCATCAATGTCAGTTGCATTCCTTTTTTTTCCATATTTTGTACTATTTGATGAATTTGTGTTTGGAGTCACAAGCGGCACATCCTTAAAATTATCACTGCTACATTGAGGTTCATGCTCTAAGTATGGCTGTAACCATAACATTCCATCGTACAATTCCCAAGAAACTTGTTTTGTATTTGCTGATCCAGAAGCATAAGGAGTTTTGGCTTTTTTCAATTCATCTTTAAATTTTCTGACCAAGTATTGCCATCGTTTCTCAATTTCTTGCTCTAAAATATATATATATATTATTTAATTTTAAAATCAATTATTAATAATAACTTCATTATTTCTATTAAACTTTACCATTCATATTAACACTATAAATTTTGAAAATTGTTTCTGAAATAGTAGTAAGACATTTTTGCCTTTCATCTCTGAATTGGGAATGGTATGATTCTGTAGATTTATCGTAGAAAAATTTATTTTCCCTTATCATTTCTATGATTATCTCATCAAGAGAAATTATAAACTCAGTATCTTCTGAGTTTTCTTCAGTATCTTCATACTCGCATGAGTTGATATTATCATAATCGTCATTGTCTGTCATTTTTCTGAAAAAATATGCAAATATGCAATGATAATAACTTAAGAATACAACTGTGCAGACTTATAATCTGAACAGTTAACACTGTCTCCCTAATTTTATTATGTCGAGATTATGGCGCGAAACGCGCGCTGTTCAAACTCTAGTATTATAAAAGCTCCATAACCTATATTTTCACTCATACATACATAGTATCAATAACTTATTTATATCAGCATTGTTTTGTAAACCAGTAGTAAATAAAATGGCTGAGAATAATACAGATGAGTTAATTAGTAGAAAAATAAGTATTTTGGTTGAACGTAAAAGATGTTTATATGATAAAAAGGACAGATTTTACTATATTCTAAAAGCTAGAGAAAACGTTTTCAAGGCTATTGCTGCAGAAATTAATTCTGAGTTTAATAAACAATTTGATTGTAAGAAATTATTTTAATTTAGATTTACTTAAATGTTCTGATAATTTAAAAAGCGTATAACAATGAAATATATAAAGTGCTCATTAATTTGTTTATAACCTATAAAGTTACAAATATAAATCTTATATTATTTTCTTGTTACAGGGAAAAGTATAAAGACACGTTGGGAAAACATTAGGAAATACTTTGCTAAAAAAATTCATTCACAATTAGGACACTTCTTATCTAAGGAGTTACACTACCTCATTCCTCATTTAAAAAGTAGTCCACCAGTAGCACCAAACAAAAGACCAGTAGTAACAAATGAAAGACCAGTTAAGACAGTGAATGATGTATTCCATGAAGAGGATGAAGAAACTTTGACACTTGATGATGTTATGAACACGACAAAAAACATCAAGGAAGCTTCAACTTCAACAATGAATTCAACAAGTACTGTACAGTTTCAAACAGAAAATCCGAAGCAGGAACGTATTAAGAAAGTAGAAGAGCAGCAGTTCTCTAAGAAGATTATCCCACCAAAAGATATAAATTATATTAAAAATGCAGACAAATTAAACATGTTGGAAAAAAAAAGTATGCAAGTTGCTGAGAAAGCCATGGAAGGGATTCAAGGTTTGATTTCCACAACCAGTGATAATCAACAATATGATGATTATTTAATTAGTGTACGTCAAAGTCTTATGTATATTCCAGAAAGGAATTTATTACAATGCACAAATGGAATTTTAACTATTATTGACAGTTACATTTCTAAATAAACATGATTTGATAATTTTCCACTCGTTTTATTTTAACATTATTGTTTGATTTTATAATTTTCAATAATATGAGTTTTATTAATAAATGTTCAAGATTCAAGAAGTTCTTACAATGATTTTCTTTTATTTTTTTTTATTTGTATTATTTAAGGTATTGATTTAATTATTTCTTAAAATCTATATTGAGTTATCAAAATATAAACGGTATATTTTTATAAATTGAATCAAAATCTTTAATTAATCTCTTCATAATTTTTTTATAAAATTACTTTATTATTATACAATATGTATACAATATCTTTTCAAATATAATTTCGTTGCCAAGAAACTGCACCTTCGTTGCAGAAATATTCTGCTAAATTGTGTCTAATTAAGACTGGATTACTTCTGTTGTTTCTAGCATTTTGTACTTCTGGTTGTCTGACCTCGCCACCATTGTTACTATGTTGATTTTGTTTATTACTTGTGATGAGAAAGTTATGTAAATATAAGCATGCACTTATGATATATCTACTAGTGATTAGATTGAAACGTAAAGCATTGTTTAATAATTGCCATTTTGAACACAATATTCCAAATTCACACTCTATTGTAAATCTTGCACGACTAAGCCTGTAATTAAATATTTTTTCTCTTTCAGTGCGCAATAATTTTCTATTATATGGTTTCATTAAATTCTTTCCAAGTCCAAATATTTCATCAGAGATAAATACAAATGGTGAAAATCTATCACTACTTGGTAACTGTGTTGGTGCAGGTATATGTAACTCATCATTTGAGAGTTTTTCATTAAAACTGCAATCACTGAAAACGCTGGCATCGCTGAATGAACCTAAAAATTTAAGAGATTATTTCATTATTGTACCACTTATTATTATATCACTTTTATAATTTTATTTTAAAATGAATTAATCTTACCACCATCACCTACTGAAAACCAAACGAATCTACAGTGAGCATCACTTATAGCCATGAGTACTATGCTATGAAACCTTTTATAATTAAAAAAGACGCTACCACCGTGATCTGGTTTCCTGATCCTCATGTGTTTACCATCGAGTGCTCCAATGCAGTTAGGAAATTGCCATTTTTCTTCAAAGTCTTTTGCGATGGACAACCATCCCTCTGTGTTAGGAAGTTTTACATACATTGGTGTGAGCACGGTAGCAATGATCTTGCATGTTTCTGCAATAATCTTATAATATGTCGACATCCCTACTCTATAATACAAAGAGTTGAGCGTGACACTTCCTCCATGTCCCAAATAACTGCAAATATAAACACATAAATATGGAATACTTGTACATAACTATCAATTGATTAATTTATTTTTGTATATAATATTTACTGTATAGTCATCGCCAGTCGAATGCATGATGGAATAGGTGATCTTATGACATGTCGCTTCTCTAATCTACATCTAACTAAGTCATATAGTTTTTCAAAATTATCTACTGTCATTTTGAATTGCAATTCAAACACCTCATGATCTCTTAGTTGGAAATACTGGCATACCATTGCGTATGCTCCCACAGCATTTCTTATTTCTGATAAAAGATGCGGCTTGACCCACCATCTTCTTAATTTTTTCTGCATTTTTCTGATTAACTTTGCATGCATTAATGAACTTAGAGCAATATGCTGCAGTTTTAAAATCTTAACAGCTTTCTGTAAATTTTCTTCGTCCATGTTCACTCCTGTAAACAACGGATAGAAAAGTATAATTAAATAATTTATCAGACTATTTATTTATTAGCACTTTTATTAATGGTAATTAAATATTCTAAATTACTGTTGAGCAACTATATGTTTTTAGAAATTTGCTTTTTAACTATGCCAAAGTCATTTCGGAGCTGAACAGAAAAACACAGAAAAACGGAAACGATGACGAACGATGTCAACAAAACGAATCGGAGCTAGCAACACGAATACAAACATTACATAGATGCGCTTCTCACGTTCACAGATCGAATTCTCCAATGACCACAGAATCATGTAGATGAAAACTCGATGACAAAGTCGGACGCGGTACGGCTACAGGGTAAGAGGTAGGGAAGTACAATCATGTGGAATCTCCCTTAGTCTTAAGGACATTCAATTTAAGTGTATTTAGTGCAGCCCAGCCCATTATCCTCTCGGCGTTAGCACTCATCCTGACAGAACAGGAATCGAGCGCCTCGAGATGGCATTGGCTGTAAATCTACAGGTCATCCGCGAAGATTAGATGGGACACATCTGAATCTAGGCAGAAACCAATATCATTGATGTACAACGCGAACAACAGGGGGCCTAAAACTGACCCCTGTAAGACACCGGTGTTTAATAGTAGAAAAGCGGAGAGTTCGTTGTTGTCACCAATGACGGCCTGTTCTCTTCCCAAGAGGTAAGAGAAACCGAAAAAAACAAATGTTGGGGCACACTCCCGCAACTTTTTTTTCTTATTGTACATTTTTAGAACCATGCAAAACCAATTTCCAACATTGAAAAAGTGCCTTGTGACACTGTTTTCTAAGCCCTTCAAATTCGTCGAAAAATAGCCATTGTTCAAGGGCATGCACCTAATGCATAAAGGCACAAACAAAAAATGTACTATGGTAGAATGAATGAAAGGGAAAAGAGCTTCAGTTTAAAAAAAAATGCGTTGAAAATGCTTGATTCGGTCAAAAGTTACGCACAATTAAAAATGGGGAAAAATCATGAAAATTGCAGGTTTTTTCGAAGTCAAAAAATTGTAAATCTTATTACATGATTTTTCCTCATTTTCAATTGCAGGTAACTTTTGACCGAATCAAGCATTTTCAACGCATTTTTTTTGCCCTTTTCCCGTTTTCTCACTCTACCGTAATACATTTTCTGCTTGTGCCCTTATGCATTAGGTACATGCTCTTGAACAATGGATATTTTTTGATGAATTTGAAGGGCCTATAAAACAGTGTCACAAAGCACATTTTCGATGTTGGAACGTGGTTTTGCATTGTTCTAAACATGTACAATAAGACAAAAAAAGTTGCGGGAGTGTGCCCCAAAATTTGTTTTTTTCGGTTTCTCCAACCAGAAAATGGCATTTTTTCCGTAGAATTCCCCATATGTATATTATCCTCCGCATGCATGTTTTAGTAAATAAATTTGAGCGTATTAATAAGATTTTTTTTGCGTTATTTTCAAGATAAATTTCTAGTTTCGCATCTCTTTTAGCACACATTACAAAAATCCTGCTGTCGTGGAGGATGCGGGAGCGATGACAACTGCCCCGAAAGGGGATGTGTAGAATGATTCGCCACCTGGTCTTACGCGGTAACGAAGCCAGCGAAGGCGCGCTGCCTTGCAGGGGGGCGTTAGGATACGAGAATGATTCCGTAGTGTGTCCGACGATGAGTTGACTCCGTCCTCATCAAAGTCGGAAAGCTCTCATACTTAGTTCTAGAGAGGTATGAGGGTTATCACCTCTAGAACGGTTGACTCACCTGCGATCGGAACAGGATCCAAAACGCGGGGGTTTAACTTACTATCATGGCTCAAAAAAAAACCAAACCAAACCAAAACCAATAGGGACTTAAAGGTGGGAACGTGGAATGTGCGCAGTTTATACAGAGCAAGCGCGTACCAGGAAATCTTAAAAGAAGCTGGCGAGCGCGAATTAGATTTAGTAGCAATACAAGAAACTTGGTGGCAAGATAGCGGGATTTTAGCAAAAGATAACTTCACCTTTATATTCGAGGGCGCGAGCGGACACTCCTTAGGTACCGGATTTCTGGTAAGCAAAAGAATTATACACGCTGTTAAAAGTTTCAAATTCGTGAACGACAGACTCTCGTATATCATCAACGAAGGAGCGTGGTACAATTACGTGGTTATTAACGTACATTGTCCTACGGATGACAAAGAGGAAGAGGTAAAGGATCTTTATTACGAAGCTTTAGAACAATTAATCGACCAATTCGCGTCTTACGACACCAAAATAGTAGTGGGGGGTTTCAACGCTAAAATAGTGGGGGGCGGATTGCGACTCGGATCATTTTCTAGTAGTGGCCAAATTAAGAGCCAAATTAGTAGCCGGACAAAATAGTAAACGGGCGAACAAAGTAGAAACCTTCGGCATTGAAAAGCTACGAAACGGGGTAGAGCGAATTCAGTATCAAGTAGAAATAAGTAACCGGTTTCAGGTTCTCGAGGACACAGATGCACCGACGGAGGTAGATGACGACCCAAACAGTCTATGGGGGGCTATCGAAAGAACGGTAAAAGAGGCCGCGAACAAAGTG